>DWLI01001462.1:0-15515 GCA_018249915.1 Cecropterus dorantes dorantes | reverse complement strand
GAAATGAAAAATCAAAAAAATATTTAGGGTTGTACTACCCCTAACATTTAGGGGGATGAAAAATAGATGTTGGCCGAACCATACCCCGAAGGGTATAAATGTGACCTTATTAATAAGATTCTGCTGTCCATCTGTGTCATCAGGGTGTATCCCACAAACCATGATAGATAGTTAAAATTGTTTCTGACAACAACAAATAAAAACAATAAAATATATATTTAAGGGGGCTCCCATACACCAAATGTAATTTTTTGCTCAAATTTAATAATGGAAATAGGTTACACTTTTAAAATTTTCATAGAAATTTTGTTAGATAATCACTTTTTAAGTAAATCAATTAAAGTAAAAATAAATAAGTTTGCTTTCAAACAACAAACATACTTTTTTAAAACGATAATAATATGGAACCCTTTGTGCGGAACGCTTCATCTGTCTCGCACTTAGCCAGTTAATCAATCTATTAAAATAAAATCTGCGAAGCTTTCGCTAACCAATGAAGGGAACTAACACCCAACCAAAAGTTATGTTTTCATATAGCAGAAATGTATCTTGTTGTTAGAACATACAATGGGATTACTGAGTCCTAGTTTACATTGTGAAAAGGTAAGTGAAAGAATAATTTTATTTGCTTTCTTTTATTTTAAATTTGTGTACAAAGTGGAAATTAATTACACTTTATTAGTTATTCTGGGGGGGCTTGGACCATTCGACGTTCAAGATCAAGTGATCATAACCATGACCATTGAGGGTCTGAATTGCTTTAGCTGCGTCAGCCCGGAACTTGAAATGAACATAAGCAAATCCTTTGCAGTGGCCGGTGCTCTGAAACAAACAATAATTTGAGAATCACTATAAAATATTTACATACTTTATTCCCAACATATTATATAAATGTTTAACTAACATTCCAGAAATTTATCATTGTTATTTTTAATTTTAACAACAATTTTATCTTTTCTTATATCTACTATATACTAGTTTTTGTATTATTTATGTTATTGTAGACATCCATATCAACCTTTTTTAGATTGTGTCTTAATTATACTATGTCACCCAACTGCATTGCTTCAAAGAAAAACAAAAGTTTGGCTATAACAATGTACTTAACCAGCTTTACTTTCTATTTGTTTACATTTCTCACTTACAAACCACCTTATACAAATGTTCATAAATACCTTTTCCTTAGCAAGATAGAGCTTCTGTACGGGCCCAAAGCCCTTAACGAGGTCTTCAAGATCAGCTTCGACAGCGAAGTTACTCAGATTAGAGATACGGATGGCAGCGATGTCATCACGACGAGCGCCCGGGGGCTCACGGCCAGTACCGCGACCAGCGCCACCTTCACGCAAGTATGGCGCCACGTACTTGTTAGTGGGCGCGGCTTTGGAATCTGAAAGAAGATCAATCTTTATCATTATATGTAGAACTAGTGTAATTCGACCGCGAAGTCAGTGCATGAAGCTGTTGTGTTTCGGCGGGAGGACGTGGTGGCTGGCTCACTTATATATGAGGCGACCATCTTAGTCCTCGGAAGTAGCAACGCTACTGTTATCGACTTTAGATAGAACCCCTGGATATGAAATTCTATGAAGGTGCATAAAGATGGTCATGGGTACTACACACTTGTTTGCTGACTGACTGACTCTTCAAGAAAGATGAAAAGTACTTTTCAAAGCTGGTGAAGAGTTGATGACTGTTGGTATTCCAATTGTCCATAGGCTTGGTTTCTTTATCACTATGTGTAATTAAAAAAAACGGACATATATTGGGCTTGTGTTTTAGCAGCCACTACTACACAATCAAACAAATGCACCACCCAAGAAACTCCAGAGAATTTATTCAAAAGCTCAAATTATGCCTATCATTTCTGTCTATTCTACATTTGTTTAACCACATTATTTACCTTTGTTTTAGAAGAACATTTAAAGGATAATCTAATATTATGTTGCTTTATAAAACAATAGAAAATAAATTGGAATGCAATGAATAACAAAGTACCTGCAGCCTTAGCAGCTTCGCTAGCCTTAGCTTGTGCCAGTTGAGTATGCTTGAAGGGACAGCTCAGAGTCCAGTGGTCACCTTGGCAGGTACGACACTTGTAGATCACACTGCTGGTTTGAGGCTAGATAGACAAAAGGAAAGTTGTAATAGCAATTAGTGATTGACCAAAAGTGAATTTGCAGCTGAAACTGCCACCACACTTTCTGTCCTAATTTCAGGCCGAAAATAAATTTTTAGACGCATGAAAATTGTACACAATACTGCTAAATTTAGTTGATTTACCTACAGAACTCTATAAGTCATGATGGACACTTGGATAAATTATCTTTTAAATTGGTAATTACTGATTTAATGAAGGTACGTGAAATGAAATACTACAGATATATTTTTTTATAAAAACCTTGTAAGACGTGGTACTGAAGGTCAAGTGGTCAAAGAAAATCTGACTGCAGTCAAACACAAACTGAAAGTACATGAATGTGTGTTTTGGCTAAGTTAAAAGGTTCACTTAAATTCTGGTTGAAACCAAAACTTCTAAGTCCAACTTCGGGTTGACAAAAACAATAACTAGCAGTTATTTTGCCCAAAAAATAAACTCTTTATACAGCAATATACAATAACCCTGCAAAACTCGCACACTTCCTTGATGACTTAATACCAGAATTATTATAATATAATATATTCCTTTAAAACCTTCCCCCAGCTATAGGGACTAGGTATTACAACTACCATAAAAGCTTGTAAGTCATTTTTGCCTATTGTGTCACTTACTATCCAGTTATATGAAATAGTTTTGGAACTATGCTCTTTTTCTATCTGAACTATCATTTTTCAAACTTTTATATGTTACCTTGAGGCCATCGAGTTCTCCATCATCAGGGCGCTGACTCTCCTCTTTGCTGGTGATGAACTGCATGTAAACATCTTCAGATACATTGGTTGTGGCAGGGTTGGGACCTGGTTTGTCATTGGCAGAATCACCAAATTTACTCCAAGTCTTACGCTTTGCAATACTCTGAAATATAAAAAATTATGACATATAAACTACACTGTAGCTGAGATTTTAGACCGGAATGCTTACTCTGTTCTTGTTGAATACAAGCTACCTTTTAAGTCTAACAAAATATTATAAGAAAATAATGTTGTCTAAAGTATATAAAAATGTTTGCAGAATGTGTATATTTTTGGTTGATTGTACCAAAAATATACACATTATATTTTGTATAAGCTTCACTGTCTGTACTTTGTTTTATGTAAATTATGTACTTTTATGAATATGAAGAGTATGTAGAATTTCGTATTTTAACCTTGATATAACACAGTAAGATTAATTTAAGCGACCAAACTCAAAATATCAGGAAAAAGAGTTCAATACTTTATACTTCTCCTAAAAATGTTGTATAACATCTAGAGAATTAACAAGTGGCAGTTTTGTGCTAAAGCAGTAAAGGAGTCCCTTATTGCTTGTAAATTGCGTGAAACTTTTTCCTGTAAAATACAAACTAAACATATGTCCCTTTTTATTCTTACTGTGCGATATAATAAGAAAGAACTTTTTAAGATATTAAAGATGTTCATATAAATTTTATTTGCACTATTGACATGGACAAAAATGCAAGTCCAAATTCAAGTCCTTTATTAAAAAAAAACCTTACCTTTGAGACAACACGTTTCTCAATTTTGTAAGTTCTTACAATCTTAACTTTTTTATTGTCATTGTCATATTTATATTCCGTGACAATCTTTAATCCATTCTCAACTACTTCAGAGGGTGGCGGCAGAGCTCCCTGATCTATTTCAACCTCGTCAGCCCATGAGGACTGTATTTCATCAGCTACTGGCATCTACAAAAGTAAAGTACACAAGAATTAAATTTTAAAGTGTTATAATTTGATACAAGATATAAATTTTAAACATCAAAAGCATTTCATCACAAAACATCCATAATAAAACTAGTTTCTATTCAAATTGTTTGCCACATAACATGATTGTGGAATGCAAAGTAGGCAGTTGAAATACATTTTAATAATTTTTGTTGAAATTCGTAAGTTATGAAAAATAATGATAACGAATGTTCTTATACAGTTCCCCTGAGTCGATTCTTGAAATCCTTTACATAAAATGTACAACTACAATTCCATTCTATCTATTACATTAACCTCACTTACATTTGATTGGTCAAAATCTTGCTTAGCACAACAAAACTTTGCACAAACTTATACTTGAAAGTGTATAAGAAAGTTAACGATATTTTACTTTAGTGTAATTACACAAACAAATTTGTAAATTATGTGAATTATTAGGTGACTCGCTCGCACACCACCCGACAAGGTGTCAAAATATTATAAAGTCAAAAAATGTGGCAACGAAATGAAGTGTCGTCATAAGTGTTACCAATTAAAATAATTTTAAGTTACTCTATGGTTTTGTTAAAGGTGCATTACACTTGCAAACATTCGGTTACACGATCGAGTAATTGAGAGGTGTGACCGATCACGCGGGATCTTCGCGAACTGGCGACCTTCAATCATCAGTTCGTCAAGAACTCAATTGAACACTTATGGTGTGTGCGATCTTCATTATCATCCATCGTTGTCATAACAACCCAAAAAGATAATGGGCCGTACTCCTCATTGCTTAGCATTACATCGATAAACTCGTTAATATAAGGTCGTTTGAAAAGTGCATAACCGATACTAGTGACATCTAGCCAATTCTCTCGACACACAGAATATCCTATAAACCGTGTTGTGATATTTATAAATTTATAATTTTGCTATAAGTATAATTATTATGAACGTTTAGTTGTAACTAAAGTGAGTTTAGACCTCAGAAATTTAAAACTCAAAACCAGCGTTATACACGTCACAAATAATCATAGACAGGATTTATGACCTCTTCTATGCATATATTGCATATGCAGTTTATGTAATGTCTGTAGTTGTTGTTCTATCCAGCTTGGTTCGTTGAATTGTGTTGTTTTTTCTGTCATTTTTCTGTATCTGTTCTACTGCTTAATGGTTTTGTGATTTTTAAGTGAAGTGCTGTGAAGTGGTCGCATTTTTACTTTTATTGAAAGGCGTTTTCGAGAAATTGTAACCTACTTCTATTTGGTAAGTGCATTTTAGTTTAATTACTAAGTTAATGCTGCTTCAACTTTGTCACGGAAGATAAGTTAAATATTTCGTGGATTCTAAATTGTTTTTAGTTTTAGGAGAGTTGAATATTATATTTACGATGTTATTTAACTCATATGACATTGTTTTAGCTAGAATCTTGATAACAAACAATACAATACATGAACATGTGCCAGATATTTATAGAAATGCTTTTCTTAGGCTTCTTCATTTATAATTTAATACAAGTGTGGAACTCTTGTAAATGACTTCCTGAGTATTAGTTATGTTGAAACCTAACTGCATCAGTCATCATTATGTTACTGTTTTAAAAAGTCAATTCATATTAAGTAATGTGCCGAAATATATTTTGGAACTACTGAAAGTGGGTGTTAACATGTAAGGAATACTTATTCTTATAATCGAAAGAACCCTTTGTGGTACCGCTCTGTAGGCACCACTGTCACACCCATTGCGCATAATAACAACTGTGTTAACGTCTACATTTAAGTTTGCAGTGTGTAAGGGAGACATACTTATCGGAGGTTCCAACTTAGTTCTTAGTGGTAGCAATGATATGTGGCCGACCTCAGCCAGGACACTAATCTTACCTAAATTATGTTATCAACAGTGTTTAAGTATGGTTTCAATTTGAATCTGGTTAGGCTCATACGTTGGTGTTTAAAGGTGTATTTATCTGTCATTTAATGTTGAAAACTTTATGTCATGTAATTATGAAAGCATTTATAATTTTATACATTCATACTCATTAGTCGTAAATACTTGCAACTGAATGCTTCACCAATATTCCCCATGTATATTTGTTGACCTTAATGATTCATAAATATTGTACGTCTAGCTATGTTCTGTGGTTCCCCATGTATAAACAATGTAGCATAAGTTAAATTAAAATTATTTTTAATAGAGTAAATGGATTTCAATAATTAAATTTCATTTATTACTCTTGGTGTGATGCATTTTCAAATATATGTAAAAAAGACACACAAATATTTGTATCAAAAAGATTAACAAATATATGTGATATGTAGACTATTTTTTTTTTATAAGTATGGATATAAGTATGGATAAGTATGAAATCAATAAAAGGACAACTTATGGAAAATTCAATTATTTTAGCTCTGAATCATTATTTTATATTTTAATTGCTGTAAAGAAGGCTATGACACATGCTTGCATTGAACTTAAAAGAAATCCTGCAAAACCTCTAATCCTCTAAATTTCTTAACACTACTATTAATATTATAAAGCTAAAGACTTTGGTTGAAAGCGGTAATTTCAGGAACAGTAGTAGTTCCTGAGTTAGTTACTGGTTGAATAGTCCATTTATGACGCGTGAAACCCGAGACACAGCTAATTACAGATATTTAAGTTATTATGTCTACAGAATAGAAGCACTTGCAATTAAAGTAGATCTGTTTTATTATGTTTGTTTTATTAATAGGTAATCTATACTAATATTATAAAGCAATAGAGTGTGTTTGGTTGAATAGGCTAATCTCAGAAACTACTGGTTCAAATATGGTAAAAATATTTTTTGGTTTAAATGCTCCATTTATTGAGGAAGGCTATAAGCAATATAACATCATGCTATGTTTGTTTATTCTTGTGTAGTAGCGGGTGAAACCCCTCTGTTTCACCTAGTTACAGCTAGTTTCCAATAAAAATGTATTTTTTTCAATCTATATGCATAACCATTACTCATATAACATACATATTATATGACCAATTATCCTTTTGTTGTACAGGATTACATTGGTGGTAAAAATGCTACGCTTCCTCAGCAGAAGAGGACGCTCTTCGAGCCAGAATCGCAATAAACAGAACCAAAAGTCAACAAGCAACAAAAACTTAATACAATGCAAGGTAATGCTTCTTGATGAAACTGATTTATCCATAAATTTGTCTAAAAAAGCCAGTGCTGCAGATCTTTATGAGCAGGTATTTTATTCTTTGGATCTCATTGAAAAAGACTACTTTGGTCTTCAGTTTACAGACACTAACAATGTCAAACACTGGCTAGACCCCACTAAAACAATCAAAAAGCAGGTTAAGATTGGACCACCATACACTTTAAGATTGAAAGTCAAATTTTATTCATCAGAACCCAACAACTTAAGAGAAGAATTGACAAGATATCAATTCTTTTTGCAACTAAAGAGGGATATTCTAGAAAGTAAATTAGAATGTCCTCATACAACTGCTGTAGAATTAGCAGCCTTGGCTCTACAATCAGAGTTAGGTGATTTTGATGAAACAATACATACTCCTGCAACAGTTTCTGAATTTAGATTTGTACCCAATCAAACTGAGGAGATGGAGATTGAGATTTTGGAAGAGTTTAAAAAATATAAGGGATTAACACCTGCACAAGCAGAAGTAAATTATTTAAATAAGGCAAAGTGGCTTGAAATGTATGGAGTTGACATGCATATTGTTCTGGGAAAAGATGGCTGTGAATACCATTTAGGGTTGACACCAACAGGCATATTGGTATTTGAGGGCCCTCAAAAGATTGGGCTATTCTTTTGGCCAAAAATTAGTAAATTAGATTTCAAGAAAAAGAAACTGACACTAGTTGTTGTTGAGGATGATGATCAAGGGCGTGAACAAGAACATACTTTTGTGTTTCGTTTACATAACGAGAAAGCTTGTAAGCATCTCTGGAAGTGTGCAGTTGAACACCATACGTTCTTCCGTTTAAGAGCTCCAGTCAAAGGACCGTCAGCAAGGCAAAACTTCTTCCGAATGGGATCCAGGTTCCAATATTCTGGTAAAACGGAATACCAAACTACACAACAAAATCGTGCTCGCCGAACTGTCCAATTTGAGAGACGGCCAAGTCAACGTTTTGCTCGAAGACAAAGTCACGTGTTACGAGAACGGGAAAAGCAGAATTCTAATACTAAATCAGAAAGTCCACAGCAGCCGGAAACATCTAATGAAATACCGAGTACATCATCTGATACTGCAGTACTGGTCCCAGAAACTTCTCTTGATACACTATCAAGAAAGAGTAGTGCTAAATCCCAGAAATCGTCTCTCTTAGACAGTGATAACAAAACATCAGAAGTTGGAGAACCTTCTATAAAGAATCTGTTACACGATGAACCACCGGTTGAGGTATTGATATCAAAAGACGATGCTATCAGCAACAAGGTATTGTTTAAAATGGACAAAACTGCTGAAGAGAAGAAGAATAATCTGACACAACTTGTCATAAATAAACCGTCTTGCAATTGCTCGCCGTCTGCCGAGTTTAATCCACTGAATGACTTACTTATGAGTTTAGTTAAGGAGAAATTGAACAGTGATGATTCTAAAAACGAAGCAAAGAGGGATCAAACAGATTCTGTGGTTGACAAGGAAGTTCCTAATAATCAAACTAAATGTTATTTGCCTTCAACTAAGAACTTACCACCTGGCCAGTTAAAATGTAACAATATATTGAAAGCTCGGGAAAATGAAGTGAAAATAGTAAATGAATCTACAAATATAAATCTATCTATTCCATCTACACCTTCACCGAAAATTCTTAATGAGAGTAATCCAACAAACTCGCAATACGTGTCAATAGTAGTCGTGGAGCCACCACGGCCTCAAACAAAGATGGCATCTCCAAAACCGGCAGAGAGAAAGGAAGAAATAACACCAAAATCACAGCCAATATCATCTCTCTCACCCTGGCTAGTTACATCGGAGCCTAGTTCTCCATCGGGAATGGGTGAAAAGGAAATCACTATAATACATCGCAAGTCTGTTATAACAACGCAATTGTAGAATATGATTCCATTATATAAAAAATATTTTAAGATTTTATTTTGTTTTGAAGATATCAAATTAAAAAAAAATAAAAATTGGTGCTTAAGTTTGTGTAATACAAGTAGGTTAGAATACGTTTCGCTACGTTACAATTCGCTAATATTTTAATTTGTTACTTTGGTAACGCGCTCTTTACTTATAATTAAATTAATATTAATATTGATTATGTTATTAAGGAAAACATAACTGTTCGTTTTTAAAGTTTCGCAAGAAACCTAAAGCGAGACGTGTATTTTCCCGAAAGCCTGCCATTACTTTTTACAAGTACGATTTTCAGAAAAAAACTTTATTTAATAGGTATTAACTTTACATTGCGATTTTTTATTGTTAACGTTATTATTATATTTTTGAAAAGAACAGAGCAGCTATGTTATAATTAAGCAAAAAATATTTTGTACTTATGTAGGTATTACGACGGAGATTTTTTAGTGATAAAATGTAAGGAATAAATGTTACATTCCAATTTTCATTCCAGTGTACCACATAATGTTGCAATTTTTTTGTGTTGCAGTTATTTTAGTATAATTATTATATTTGGAAGGAAACTTTTTAAAGTGTTATAACGATGAGAGAGCAACACTTAAATTTTTTAAGACAGCTCTTATATGAGTGTAATTTTCCGATTGAGCCTTAAAATACATAAATCACAATGTTATAAATACGCTTTGTATTTAAGGTAGTTTTCCATACAGATATTGAATGTATTTTGACAACAGCAAGGTATAAGAACAGTTTAATTGTACTTACATATTATGTATTTTGACATTGACTCACAAGGACAACCTTAGTTGTTCCTGGGAAGAAAATATTCTAGTATTTTCTTCCCAAGAAGACGCTTTGGTCAAATTAAACTTCAATATTGTTTAACATTATGTTCAATAATGATACTCGTATTAGATGTAGGTGCTTATTATATAATAGAATATATTTAAACGATGCATGCATTCCATGAATACTTTTTCATATATAGATAACTAATAGTATGTTAGCTAGTTCTATTAGAATATAATAATTTTGACCGGTCACATTTGTAGATAACTTATTTTGGGTAAGTTACGCCTGTAAGTTAAATACATTGTATGTATTAATGAAATATATTCTAAAGTGTTATGTGTACTTAAAAAAACTTTATAAAGTCCTCAATGAAGCCGTCCTCTTACCATATCGAATATTTTTCAAATTATATAACCTTAATTTATCTAGTGTAGTACAATTTTGTCAGTATTAAAATGTCAATAAAACAACCAGGTGCCATTATTACTTATTAAATAAACTGGAACATATAAACAACGTTTAGACTAAACAGCTGTGTTTGATCAAATAAGTGAATTGTGATTTTGTTTTAACTGCGAAATAATAAGACTGGATTTTACTATACGTTTTTAGTAAAAAAAATATTCCATTTTTTTGGCAAATAAATTCTTATGAATATAGAAGAGATTGTTCTGTCGAAAAAAAAAATAATGTATAAATCCGTTATTTGCGGACATACGAGTAAGTACGGTATAATATAAGATTAGGGTTATTTTGCCGTATTGGGGAAAACGACTCTCTCTGGTAGGTACACAAAATTGATGCAGCTTTAAGTACATTCAATTTGTTCTGTAAATCGATGATTGATATAAATACAACCTACATAAATGGTATATTATAATTATTGATTGAATCTTGGAAACAAGGTCCCTTTAATAATCGGTAGGTTCATTTATTTCGTATATTTATGAGTCATTTATGTGCGTAGGCTACAGAGATAAAGACGCATGCGCAATTTGAGAACAATGTTACTCAAACAGCGTCGTAGCTAGAGACGTGTGGCCCTGGCAAAGTTTAAATTTTTGCGCCCTAGTGTTTGAAAACCTACATTAACGATTTTATCGCCACAATTTTGGCCTAATGCGTCCCCGTGAATTTTGGCCTTGTGGCCACTGTACCGGCCAGACTCTAGCTACGACTCTGTGTTCAACTGTAAAATAATTAACATTTTTATCATCGACACTCGTGTCAGTACGAAAGCAAGTCAACATAAGTTTTCATTGTCGTTGGTTACGGTTACGGTAAATTACCGCCTATAAGCTATAAGCTGTAGTAATTCTAGGTTTATGAATTGAACATCTTTTGACTTATGGATATGTAAAGAATACATTGCTTTAAAAAAATTAAATCGTAAACGTCCATGTGCCTTAATATTTTGATAGCATGTAAACAAAGTCCCGTCCAATGTTTTGCCGTAATATTAAACTGTTACACCATGACATAGTTACATGATTTAACTTTTAGCAATTTATAAGTACTTAAGTACTGTTTTGTATGGTTGAATTAAAAAATGTCGTATTAAACACTTTTGTTATTAGCGAAAGGTTTTTAAATTCGACGCATTGATATACTTATCGAAAAGTGTTAACAAATAATTAAGATAATATATCTTTTATATATAAATTAGTTGTTAATTTAAGTATAGCGCCATCTTTTATTTACTACATATACTTAATTGGCATGTTTATGTTACATTTAGTCTTTGTTTATTATTATTATTATGAGCGACATATTGTAAGCTCATTATTATTCTTCAACTTATATTTACTTACTTAAATTTACGAACATTTATTGAGTATATGCTCAATTTTATTATCTACCTTTATTTTTTTAAACATAAAATAAATTATTTTACTGAACTTTAAAATGTTTTTTATTTTTCCACATTACACTTTGGTGCGTATGCTCGGTTTCGCGATTTGATTACTAATGAGAAACTCTGATTCAGAATTTTCTGTAATATTAGACTTTTTTTCTAATACGAGAAATCAAATTATATTACATTATAGTACATCAAATTATATTTGTATGAGCACCTTTCATTACGGTTTTCGAACAGACACAGGAAACCCGATTAGGAAAGAAACCGTTTGCGCTTAAGCTAATTGGCTACTATAATGACATAATTAAAAATAGAGAAAAATATTTTGACACCTTTTATCATAACCGAATTATAAATGGCAAATGATCACGAGTGCCATTTGAGATTTTGCTTTTAACGGGTAATATAAGATAATCACTACATTATGATAAATCTTCGGAAATCGACAGAAAAAATGTCTTCTGATAAATCTTCTGCGGAACTTAACAATATATTCTCATTCAAGCGATATTTTATAAACAATCTTGATTCTTATCAGGGAGAGTTTATACTAAAGGAAATTGTGAAGATTTTAGAAAAAAATGCAATACCCAACGAGCCTTCTTTACAAAGTATAATGGCGGAAGACGCAGATATGTTGGCACCGGTACCACTTAAACAATCGTATGAGATCATAGGTAAATAAAACCTGCTTAGTTGTACAGCCTCATATGTTTCATAATAATAAATATACCGCGAGTAATATAATTATATATAATTTACTTGCGTGCTCAACGTAAAAACCGAATAATTTTGACAGATTTCTCGTAAAAACACGTATTACTTTACTAGAGATGAACTATTTTCTCCGTCTCTAATACAATATTCATGCCAGGTACCGTAACCGATCCGAAAGTCAAAAGCATTGATAACGTCGCCAGGATAATTTCCAAATCCGAATGCTTGCCCCAGATGCTTACTTGTGGAACTGTAATCTTGGACATTAGTTGCGATAGAGATGAACTAAAAACTGCTATGGATTACATGAAACGTAAGTATTAGCATGCCTATTTCAAAACGACAGTAATCAGACCAGATGCATATAGTTATAACCTGATACCAAACAGTTCTGTGTTTGTAACTTAATATATGTGTGAGTGATATATAATTTTATGTAAATAATTCGGTTATAGCTGAATTATTTTAGGACGAAACTCGGTCAGAAGTATAATCTTAAATTTTAAAGTTACATACACTTATCACCATGTTTATATAGCATTTCATTTTGTAACAAGCCCTTAATATAAGGAGTTATATTATATTAAATGGTTTGCGTTTGGTCTGTGCTGGTCCACAGACGATAACTATGCTTCGAAAACGTTTTATTGCTCAACAAACATCAAGCGTGCCAGACACGGGTCGTGCTAGGCATATACAGTTTATTTATATATATCGTAACTACCATTACCGGACCGGACCGGGGCCGTCACACGCCGACAGACATCTTTATACAGGTACATAATTAGTTTAATATATAAACAAATAAAAAAACATTTACTGACTTTTTTTTCATTAATTTGACAGTTTTGAAAGACCTGCTGGCGCAACAAGCAGTCATAAAAGCAGCATCAGGTGACAACGATGAGAGTAAAGAAGCCGACGAATCTAAAAGACGATATTTGATTCTTATATCGACTGTTATGACGTGGGCCTCGACTAAGCCGTTAGATCCGGTAAAACGACTATTTGCAAATGTGTAGTCAAGTCATGCTCAGCTTGTAAATGGAAATAATGCTTCAAATGCAGAATATTAAGTACCTATAGGTTTTATGTATAATTGAATATCCTAGTATTTTCCTTGAAGGATACACCAGATATGCCATTCATTGAGACAGATTTTCGTAAAAGAAAACCACATCCGAACTATAAAATGCATTATGATGTGGAGAACGAGGTGATTGACATCGCCAGGAAATACAAGCCAGAAATCGGGTATGGTGCTCAAGTGTAAATAAATTCGTGACATATTATAATGCTGCATCGACATTCGAACCGGTTGTGTCTGTTACTTGTAATATCAGAGCGTGTCATTTAGTTAGATAGACTAACGTTAATATTATATTTATGAAACGGTCATTAACGGTCGCACAAAAACATCATGGTTAGGGAGCTGGCGAGCATAATTTTTATTTAATCAGCACACGTGGCAGACGTTATTTATAGCTATAATTATACTCTAAGAAGTTAAGGACCACGTCTACCACCACAGTGCTGCGATTTCAATTGACAGCCTTTTGAAAATGTTAAAAAAGCTGCGATATATTATGCGCACTGCCTCTGATGATCACTATCATCCTGTAAACACAAAAATCGGAGAAGCAGACATTCAGGGCACTGTATTTGTATGAATATTATTTTTTAGTTTTTACGATTTGATAAACTATACGAGTATATGAAGTGCAAGTGTCAGGTATTTAGAATCGTCGATATAATTATGTATAGGTAAAATTTATTGGTTTAATAAATATTATGTGTGTTTGTATTTAAGAATAAGAAAGTTACTGCAAAGTAATATTACAGGGCTATAGTAGTTGCGGCAGGAGTATCATACGGCGGCCGTGAAGATGTTCTATTTTACTGGTTTCAAAAGGCTTGGGAATGTGAAAAACTTTTACCAATTTTAGGTCGTGGAGGCAATGTCGTACCTCTAATTAATGTACAGGACCTAGCACAGTTAGTACTTCATTACTTTAAACGAGATTATCTTAATAAATAACTCTTAGCTATTATGGAATCCTGTGAATGGTATTTGATTTAATTTAGTTACATTGTGTTACAGAATTGTCTATAATCTAGCAACAGACTTTCCAAAGAAGCTTTACATCTTGGCTGTTGAACAGAATGTTACGAAACAAAGAGAGGTCAGATATTTTTATTTTTTTAGCTTTTTTGTATCAATAGCTACTGTTGATACTAAGATTTATAGCTTTTTGCAGATTATAAAGTCGTTGGGTAGAAAAGTAGGATCAGGGATGTTTAAATGCATACCACAAGAAGATGCTTTTTTAATTCCTGAAATTGACGTAAGCTATTTAAATGTCTTTAATAAAGTAGTGCTGATACAACTGATACTATTAATATAACTACTTATACGATTTTAGCAAAGAATTTACGATTTAATGACTCTAAACTTAAACATGGAACCGACGTTCATAGTCGAGACAATGGGATTGCAGTGGGTATCCGAATTGACTTTTGCGGAGAATGTACCAGTTCTTATGAAGGAGTTCAAGAAAGAGAGGGGATTGAAACCATTCAAGGTAAAATACGTTAAATATCGCCGCGGTAGTCAAATGTTTGAAACAATAATCTTATTTGATTTTAGGTGCTTGTCTACGGGCCACCAATTGTAGGGAAAACTACATTATCTAAACTTATTTGCGAAGCATACGGTCTTGTTTATATTTCTCCAAGTAATGTTGCTCAAGATCTATTAGAGGACTTGGTTAGTAATGTTCTATATGTTGATATTATTATGTATGGGGGTTTGTAACCTACCTATAGGTATTTCAACAATGAGAGTATTATTTATATTCAGGAATATCTAAAACGTTTAAAATGACAAGATATTTTTGTGATTGATTTTCGTTTAATGATAGATATACGTTAGTTAGGATAGTGGTAGCTTTGGTAGTTACCAGTTATCAAAGGTGTATAGAATTGCTATCTAATTACGTCATAGTATTATATAAATATTATAATAATGTAATCGTAGAAATCATTTCACCCATTGTAAACTCTTTACTAGACACCTCTAAACATTCATCATTTATGCGTGTACCTTTTTTTTATACTTAATCCTAACGATAAGGCATACGGCCTACCTGATGGTAAGTAGTCACGTCGCCGATGGACATTTGCAACATCAGAGGAGTCGCCAATGC
>DWLI01001461.1:0-15516 GCA_018249915.1 Cecropterus dorantes dorantes | reverse complement strand
CCACTTATTTATTGTTTCGTTTTTGATGTTAGCACTTGTTCCATGCCCCAATTTGTCACAGTTCCCACGGGATTGGTTTTTCTAAGATTAAGGTCATTTTGGTAATAGAAGTCGCCTTCTTTTAAATTGTCTCATTATTTACATTTTACTACTCATGTTAAGAATACCTATATTTTGATGTTTTTTTTTTATGTTGTTCTATTTTAAACTAATATTATCGCAGAATTTATGCATTTTGACATGTTAAGTAACAAACCGTATATCGTGAGTACCCACGATATACGGTTTTTAGAATTTACTACTGCTACCATATTTTCGCAGTGACCACGTTCCATGCCTTTCCCTTGGATCAACTCAGGTCAAAATATCGCCAAAAATAAATTCAATAACTGCGTATCGTCATTACCCGTAGCATTTTAATTAAGTTTAAATAAACATAAAAATAAACAAAATTTATCATATCATACATAAACATAATTTATTTTGTAATTTACTTATGCAAACAAAAGGGGTAACAATGAAAACTCATTGATTAATCTTTTTTTAATTATTAAACTTATAAACCGTTGCGATCAAAAACTGTGTTAAAGGAAGGTTAATTAAACGAAAAGGGTCGGATCAATAATTGTTTACCACCAAGAAGCCAAAATATAATCATTTTATTTTAAAAAATCTAACTTTTATCAAATTAACTCCATTCTATGGGTACAAAAAAGCCCCGCCGGTAATAAAATTGTTTGCCAACGTATTTGTCGGCCGTTTGCCTTAATTACTGAATGCACCTGGCACGCGCGTGCCATAGTTTAGTCACAATGTACGTTACGCCTACACGCGACCAGCGTAATATGACCTCTGGGTAGCGTTGGCTGCGCTGGTTTGTTTCCTATGTATATAGAAAAATATGACTGTGTCCAAAAAGTACGTTAGGTATACATAGATGTAAATTTGTCTAGATGATAACGACGCTTTCTTGACCAATAACCCATCAGCATCAATAAGGATTTTCTCCGGTGTCGTGGGTACCATGGACACATAAAGACAAATACACAAACACGCAGACCCAGAACAGAAATCTAAATTAGTCATTCAGATGTCTCTCTGGCTGGGGACCTAACCCTGAATCTCGGTATGGTGACCGCTCTGCTACTCGGGTCGTCAAATGATTGTGGACCAAACGCTACTTGCCACAAGAAAGGCCTGAGTTGCTCTACATACAAACATTTAATTATGAACAATTGTCCTCTTTTTATGCCCTTAGGAAATTACATTTCAAAAATATTACTTAGTATCCTCTACGTTATATAAGGCAATCTTATTCAAAATGTGGTAACAAGTGAAAATAGTACTTCGAGACCCATTAATTTACACTGAGCGTTTGACAGTTGACTGATTGACATCAGACGGTGTTAAATTTGTTGAGTAGATATTTCAAAATCCAAAAAGGTAAGTTAATTAAAGACTGAGCTGATTTTTTTGGTTACATTAGAAGTAGGCAAGTTTCTATTTAATGAGGAACTATTTTACCGTCTAAGTATTTAAACCATTATATTTATAGGCATTACCCGAGTATGAACTAGTATACCTATATAAGGTCGGTTATGAGCTCCTGCTAGACCTTTAAGGGCAAAGCGTTGAATGTCACGTTATACGTTAAAGCCTCACAATGTGCTAGTTATTAGTTTCACATTATGTAAGATACAGTGTTATTTTTAATTACATTCCAATTACATTTGTTTTTCTTAAACTTATATTACAACTATGTTTTTTTTTATATATTTTTGACTACCAACAGCTTTTTTTCCTTTAGCTGCGAACAGGTGGCTTTTCAAAATAGGTACGAGAAAAACTCTGCTTCAAAGCAGACGCTGCATTGGCGACTTCTCTGGTGTTACAAATGTCCATAGGCGACGGCGACTACTTTTCACCAGGTAGCCCGTCTGCCTTATCGTTAGATTTAAGTAAAAAAACGTATTACCCGCCGTCATCGCAGACGGATATTACTACCACTTTTAATACGATATATATGAGTAATAACGATACATATATACGACCTGCTGAATCTATATCATCATATCGTATATATTACATAACAATGATATCACTAATCTAAACATAAATCGTGGAATCGTTCGCACCGGACGCGACATATTGATTTCGACTTGAATCGCAATTCGCCCGACTTTTGACCTATAAAACTTATGCCATTCGACATTTTATTTGCATTTCTAACAAGTTTGAAGTTTGACAATAGTACAGAATTCATTACTATGCCCAGTTTTTTAAAGTAAACGAATATATTGATCATGTATTTTAACAAGCGGTTTCTACTGCGCGTGTACAACTCTAACCAAATCTTAGGTTTCTTTAGGTTTTGGAGGTCATACTTATTATTCCTAAATATATGACCGGCCTCGTCTATTACCATTTTACAAGCGGAGGAACATTTTAACTTATAGCAGAGCTGGACTCGTGGCGGTCCTCCACGGTTCGGTTTAAATGCTCTTTTTTGCCGCGGACGTACAAGTTGAGGAACTAACTTCCTCCTGAAGTATTCCCGGAGCGCTATGACATGGGATTCTTCAAAAAAGGTGTGAAAAGAGCTCTCCTTCAAAGCCGGCGATGCATTGGCGACACCTCTGATGTTGCAAATGTCCATAGGCGACGGTGACTACTTACCATCAGGTAGGCCGTATGCCTTATCGTTAGGTTTAAGTATAAAAAAGTGCTGCTGCCGTGTTATATACAGCATACGATATGACAGATTCATTTCGAGACATCTGTAGTAAGAAATTAGGAGCAGGAAGGTCATATTGTCGTGATAATAAAAAAAGTCGTCCTCCTCTCTCGTTTTTCCTATTATACTTTTCCTATTTACAGGCGGCATTTTTTTAATTATAAACTCTGAAAAGTTAAACGATTTTTATTATATGTCATCTATACTAATATTATAAAGCAGTAGAGTTTATTTGGTTAAACGAGCTCAGGAACTACTGATTCGAATTTAAAAAAATATTTTGGTATTGAATTACGGTAAATAGTAAATTTATCGAGGAAGGCTATAGGCTATATACCATCACGCTATATTTGTTTGTTTATTTTTTTCTTATGTAATAGCGGGTAAAACGGCGGAGCACGTCTGGTACTTTATAAACCACCAAGACGGTTGGGCTGTAGTGCGTACTAAAGAAATAGACATACACACATGAAATAATTTCTAACGCGAACCCTTAACAAGGGACAAAGAGTATTTATACCACTACTATGGTTCAATCAAATACGCAGACGCACCTTGCGGTACACCATTACACGTAGGAACGTGTTACCGATACATCTTGGTTTGATCGTCAAACATCCACGTCTCCGATTGCACTCGACGCATCCGGATTCCAAACGAAAATATGCAACTATTTGACCCCGCGACTTTGTCTACGTGGATTTTATGACGAGAATTTTCTAGAATCAATTCTTATTGTGACATGTTTTATATACCGTTTTATATCGACGTATGGTACCTACTTGATTTATTTATGTTTAAACTTTAAATATATTAGCAAAATAGAATGTAACTTAATCATACGTTATTTTTGTGGTTGTAAAGAAATTCAATCACTTACAAGTAATAAACTAATTAATTACTTATTTCACCTCATGTCAACCCCACAAGAGATTACGTCAGAATCAAACTGTCAGCTAAATTAAATTTAGCTGAAACGGAAAAAAATCGATAATGTTAAACGTTTATTTTTTGAGATAGGTTTAATGTAACTAAATTATAAAAAAAATTAAAATAATACTTTGTGATGCTACATTAGGAACAAACGTATTTTTGAGACCTCTTTCTGTGTTTTTCGCTCTTTTTGGAATAATCGTATAAAAAATTATTCAGCAGTTGAACTATAACAGCCAAACAGACAGAGTTATTTCCGTATCTATATTATAAGTATGGATTAGAGCGCGCTTCATGGTGGCTTTGTGGTTAGCTCCTCGACTTCTCGAAGTTACCCCGTCGAGTGGCAAAGCCACTACGGGGTAATTTAAATTCAATATTCATGATTTAATACGAGCTTCCCCTTAGATCCCAGCCACCGTGCACATCTAATTGAAAATATCATTTTTCTACATCGAAACCGAACATAATATTACCGGAATAGAATGTAACTTACACAAAATTCTAATTAAAGGCAGTATGCAGCTTTTTTAAACTTTTCCCCTGACCGATTTTTACGTACACATTTTATGGGACACATTCCCATAAAATGTGTACGTAAAAATCTGATATCGTATCGTATACGTTGCGAGTTTTTTTTTAAACAATATCACACCAATTATGAAATCTACCAAATTTGCATTTGGGTAACGTGGACAATCTAGACATCGAGTGGTCTGAATCAAACAATAACAATATGGTACGTTTATAATGTGTATTGCAAAAAGCATGCCATTCGCGTTAATTTATTATTAAAGTTTGAAATTAACATTTGAAATATTACAGCGATTGCAGCATAATCAGCAAGTAATAGTATCTATTAATTTTAAAGTCGGTGACCTAATTTTTAAACTAACCTGCACGGCGCCGGCATCTTGGTAGACGGCCAATATTGTATCCAATGTCTAGGTTACATTCTGTTTGAGTTTAGTTATTTATGGAGATAAATAATATAAGTTTCACATATTAATCTTCTTTATCGACAAAGTTCAGAAAAGATTGCGGGCTTAATATTGTTGTTAGTGAGTTATTCGTAGTATATCATTTCTGTGTGTGGTGCGATAACAGTTATTTCTTTCCGAGTTCCTTTTTAAGTCTTTATTTGTATAAAATGTCTGTTATAGTATGTTATTAATATTTAATTAATAATATGTTTCTTAACCCAATACTAAAGTATGAAACCGGTTTTAATTTTGTTATTTTTTTATCAGTAAGGTATTTTGAATGTAACTGAGTCGATTTCGATAAAATGTTTATTTAAACAAGTTACATATTCTCTTTCACTCCTAACATATTCAGTACTTTTCCGTGAAAAAAATGATCCTAAAAATGCACCTCATAATATGCACACGTGAATTTTAAATTCTAAAAGCATCTCACAAAGAATTCTATTTTAAAAATAGAACACCTTGTGTCTGCCATTTTTGCAACTGACAGTTTAACGTGATCGTGTCCGCAATATTAACGTAATAAAATGTTAGGTATTTTAATGTCTATGTTATCTTAACATGTGTGTATGTTAGTGTGTAAACAAATCACACACATATCTAGGAAGACGATTTAAATTGTTTCTAATTAAAACATCGAGGTGAAACTGTAATTTACCAGGTAGAATACGTATGGTTCCACTGAGGAGGTACACACACCACGCCTATTTCTAGCATGGAGCTGTTACGTTCCGCTAAAAGTATGTTTTTTCATATCTGTGTCTAATGATAATGCACGGGCTACTTGATGGAAAGTCGTCATCGTCGCCTATGGATTTGCAACACCAAAGAGCATTCAATATATCGGCAGCTCTGAAGGACAGCTCTTTTTACGCCTTTCTTGAAGATATCATAGCATCGCGAGAATACCTTAGGTATGTGATTGCCAGTTCATTTTCATATCCACCGTAGACTTCGGGAGTAGCAACGTATCTGTGATCGACCTCATGACACCACCATAATTTGTACCAGGTGGCCTGTCCATTAGCAACTTCTATTACAGATATATTGGCATTAGCCTGGCGGGCCGCCCGACGCATGTACAATGCAGTTCTGGACATGTTCCAAATGTATCTAGATAATTGGTGTCGATAGATTAGTTATGATGTTTACAATTTATTATATTTTATGGCCATAACGAACTACACTATGATAACAAGTGTGATTTTGTAACATTATTTTTTATTGTATTGTAACGACTTTTAGCGAAAGTCACTATTTTCTTATACTCGTACTTGATAGTCTAAATGTTTAATATAAATTTTAAAAATCTGTTTTTATTTGTAGATGCTATAACGATTTTGAGAAAAGAGATAACTACATTTAGTACAAAAACTGAACAAAGAATGGTATTCCATAACATCAGTGTATGTTTATATAAGTGAAATTTCTTTGTACCCAATCGTAATCATTTATCTAATCCGATTTAATCTGATCTGTGTGATGTCATGTCACTTCTAAAAGTTATTGTTTCGCTTCTTTTGAAACCTATAGTGTACAGTCAGCATATATATCTAGTATGTTTGAGTATATCTTTGTAGACCTGGAGGCATTCCAAAAATACCGCTGAC
The DNA here is from genome assembly GCA_018249915.1 of Cecropterus dorantes dorantes. Classification (NCBI taxonomy): domain Eukaryota; kingdom Metazoa; phylum Arthropoda; class Insecta; order Lepidoptera; family Hesperiidae; genus Cecropterus; species Cecropterus dorantes. The sequence continues at coordinate 9,253 of DWLI01001461.1, read as the reverse complement.
AGCCAAGTTAATTTGAATTAAAGGTAGGTAGTAGTATACTGTATTTGGTACGTCAGAAGCTTTCTACTACTACTACATAATACTCAAGTATTATGAGGATTAAAATAGGTAATGAGTAATACGATTGAAAAAATTAAGTGGTTTGAAACTTAACCCCTCAATCGAGCGATTCGAGTTTTCAAATCCCAGACTTTTCATTTTTTTTATTTATGTGCGAATCAGAAATTTATTATTACTTGCTTAAACGGTGTAGAAAGACATCGCGAGGATACTTACACGAATAATAGTTTTTAAAAAGGGGTAGTGTAAAGTCTACCTCTAGTCTAGTCTAGGGTAGTGCACTTGGCCGGCGCGGTGGACTATCGTCTAAACTCTTCTCACGTAGTGTGAAGTCTACCAATCTGCACTTGGCCGGCGCGGTGGACTAAACTCCTCTTACCCCGAGCCAAGGAATGAGACAGTGATTTGATGGCACAGATTTAAAGCATGTGTCACATAGTTCCACACATGTCACATACCTATCGATGTAAGCATTATACAAAAGTGACAGAGCTTGATATCAGATGTATAACAAGCTGGTTTCTGTTATTATATACATAAAAACCGTTCAGCCACTGTCGATAGATTTTACATCATGTTATGGCAATTCCAATTATATAACGTCAATTGTAGAGTCAGCATGTTAATCTAGCGATCTGGACCGGTACACCACTAGACCTGGATGAGCTCCAAATGTATCGCTGGCAATCTAGAACTAGATATTAAAATGACTGGTCATAGATGGTGTCATTTCAAAATCTAAAGAAATGTCTTAGATTACACTGTATTTGTGTATATGAGTGCGTGGTTCAATTTGACGAAATTTGGTAATTTGCGGCTATGATCACTTGCTATCAGGTGGACTGCATGCTCGTTTGCTACTTCATAGATATGACAAAAAAGGAGACCGTCTTAGTCCACGGTATTTCCGTGGGCTAATATGGCAACGCACCTGTGATTGACTTTATATAAAACCTCAATTCTATATTATGTTGCTCACAATAAACAAGACGACATGGTCGGCACGGCATTGCCTACTTTAATCTAAATAAATTTTAATTGGTTTCCTTTATCATAATTATTGTTCTAATGGTTTTGTATGTCGAATAATTTAAATTTGTTGATACTTTAGCTTATCGCTTTAATAGAATAAGTAAGTTTCATGAAGAGTGCCTATGCTATGCTCTTCTCAGTTGAGGTCATCTTCCGATCCGGTGGTAGTATAAGAAAAAATATTGTAAATGACAATTTGTGAGTGTCCTCGAAGGCCTATACAAAAAATTAAGACATTTCATTTCTATTTCAAAATTCAAAGTTTTCACGTCTATTTACGCAGGAGTGCACGGGAGCGGACCCGCCCGCGGTGTAATCCGGTATATAACCGTAAACAGTTATGAAGATAAACGCTGCCTTCTGACATATTATTATGACAATCTGGAAAATTATGTGTTTGTAATTGTCAGTTTGTAGAGCTTGAAATTATGCGTTTGTTGAAATTGTCAGTTGCGTCTAACGTTTCCTGATATATCTGCATTACTATTCTGTTAATAAATATCACCGTTAATTCATATCAGTGACACTACCAGGCGTAAGTCTGCTCTCCTCTTAACGTGAGATAGGCTTAGACCATATTTAACAAGACAAAGTGACTTATTGGTGCATTTCACACACGTTTGAGAATCCTTTTTAAGTTTCCTCTCAAGCGTCGTAATGTCGTTATGAATATCAAGCAAAAAAATCACGTTTGTTGCATGGGAGCTCCCTTAAATATTTGTTTTATTCCTTTTTTTATTTGTTGCCATAGCGCCAATAAATAATCATCATCATAAGACATCATCTGTGAAAATTTCAACTGTCTTGCTATCAAGGTTCATGAGATACAGCCTGGTGACATATAGACCGGTAGATAGTCCGGTTTTTACCCTTTACGGTATGAAACCCTTAAAATGTGTGGTATGGAATGGTCTTGGAATCTCGAATGAAAGGACGACTTTCAATTATTAATCTATCACGGCTTTGTCTATCACGTTCTACTTGAACGTGATGTTTGATTGATTGCTGTGATGGAAGTTAATCCTGAAGTCTAGATTAAAATTCCAAATGAAACCAAACTAGGAGTCTGTACAATTCGACCTCGGAGTTCGGGATCATGAAAAAACAATGCGCTCCCAGAATTAGGTTCCAATGACTGCACGTGACCTAATACCGAGGACCCAGTTCATACAATTGGACCCAGGCCAATTATTGTTCGCAATCTCCATTCAATGCACCAGATACACATTGTCTTCAAGCGTATTGTCCGTGAAAATACTGATTATTAAAAAGCTGCTTCGAGCGAAACCTAACGATGTTTTTTTATGAACATCGTAAATTTTCGGCATTGCCCTACAATCCCAAATATAACTTCAGAAATCTGGATATTTTACTCTCATAATGCTCATGCGTCCGTAATAAATGTCTCTACGTAGATTTTCAAACACTAAATTCCATTAAATCAATAGTCTTTAATGTAAAAATCAATTGAGTTATGAGTCTTTTCTAAATTGTTACGTTATTCATTAGGGATAAGGTGTGCAAAATATATCGAAGACAACCGAGATAAATAAAAACGAGAAACGGAAATCTCTTGTGATTGTGATGCACGCATACAAATACGTACACAAACACCGGGATTCGGAACAGAAAACTTAACCAATCATTTAAATGTGTGTCCATTCGGCAATAAAACCCGGAAAACTATGAGCGAGGCTGCATTGACACTAAAATATCTATAGAAAACATTTCAGTCCAGCATCTAGGAATGAAATGCAATGTCTTAATTATGCAGAGGCCTGCAAATACACTTGCAAATTGTCAGTTACAATATTTGTTCTCAGACTACCACCGGATCCAAACACGGCCTCAACTGAGAAGAACAGGCAAGAAACTCAGCGGGTTTGTCTAGTTCTTTGCAGTTTTATCCGTATTACCCGTATTTATATCCGCGTTTATATCATCTTTTTAAAATAGAATAACTAGCTCAAAACAACTTGAATAGAGTTCCGATCAGCATATCGCTGATCCAGATTCCAATCCTAATTAAATTCTGCTATCCTGCTGAGTACTTGCTGCGATCGAGTCTATAGATGCTTTCAAATGAAAGGAAGTGCTCAACTTTCCTCCGGTCCTGATTTATTGACTCCATATTTGCCGTGAGCTGTGAATAGATTCAGAAAGTTTCATGAATACAAATGTTATGTTAAGTATGCTGACTTCCATGTCGTCTGGATTGTTTTCGGAACGAAATTAGAGGAGTACGCGAACATGCATTGTACCTGATGGTAAGTGACGATTGTTTCCTGTCAACATCTGTAATGAACCTGACATCGGACTGAACTCTTAGCTGAGATAGCCGTAGCTATTGGTATAGGGCGTAGCTATTGTTCTTCTTTAGGGAGAGAGTACAAGCGGCGGCGGTCAGCGAAAAAAAAGGTCTTCTAGTCTTTGAACTGTTTCCTTATCCAAGCTAATTTTCAGAATAAATAGACTAGAAACTTGTTGACCAATTTAATAATCCTTCTGTTTTAAGAATTTCTCTCTTAAAATTTTTAGAGTTTGGTCCCTTCCCCCTCACCCCCGGTGACGCGGTTGATCCCAATTGAACCTTGAAGAGTTCAACCACCTTCAGCATTAACCTGAATAAATGGGAACTGTACTAACATAAACCTTGAGATGTATATGAAATATTACAGGTGTGAGGTATATAAGTAACGCAAAACAAACCAGAGATAACAGTGGAAATAAAAGCAGGCCACGTAAAATCTAGACTAATTGCCTGAAGCGCGCGCAGTGTGCGGGCGTTGGCAGGTTTCTCTGGCGAGGGTCGCTCGCAATTACTGTTCGGGGATTTTTGCGTTATCACGTTAAACTGTAAAATTGTATTCGTACTTAATGTTAATATTTGAGTACATGTTTGTCAGGAAAGTACGAGTAAATATTCATTTTTTATTGAAATGGTATACATGTATGATATTCCTAATAACAGGAATGTCTCGAAACGCTATCCGAAGCGTTCCTACTTAGTTCTCCGAAGTAGCGACCTCTGGTAGAACTATGATTTTATGGGGAATTGATTATAGATGAGCATAGGTGGCAGTGGCTACTAAGGGGTTTATTTCTTAGCCATAATTTTTCCTCCACCATTTTTTTAATATTTCGATTAAGCCTCCCTAAGCTCGACATTAAGTTAAACCTACTAAGATGGACTTTATGGTGGATTTTGACATTAATTCTTTTTATTCTAAAAGAAAAAAAAAACCCGTGGACATTAAATAAAGGAAACTAATAAAATGCCCGCAAAACTTTCATACACTTTTTATGCCTGTCTTTTCTTCCATTACCGTATACTAACGACATTTTTACAACTTAACCCTAAAAACTAAGCGAGAAAAATGGTCACTCCCGTGACATTATGAGCCCGTTATGGGCAATATCTCACATTATATCACAACTAGGGTTGCCACCAGTACTTTATAATATACTATTTTATACTGTTTAGTTTTTTCAACTGATCGCGTGATCTAGGAATTAAAAGAAAATTGATCATACACATTTTTCCGTTAAACAAGCATTCTATTATTATATGGTTTCTATAGCCATTTTATAGTAGGTTACTTAGACAGTGGTAAAATATTTAGATTAGGTCCCTTTTTTGCCGACTGGAATTCCTCTCGCTCTATCCATAAAGTTGCCACATACAAAAAAAAAATTACTTTGTTTTAAAACTAAGCATTTCAACTCGCCTGTCTACCTTTTATAGCCAATATAATTTAATTCCTAAGAAAAAGCTGGCAACCCTAATCACAACAGCGGCCTCGTGTCCCGAACACGGCCATTACATAGGCTCTATCGAAAATTGCAAAACTTTCGCGGCCCTCTCCTGTCATGATAAATTCATTTAACGTGCGCTTACGGCGACTGTCTGTGCCATAGGCATAAGCGGGTTAGGCGTGATATAGTTCAGATACAAGGTTGTCTAATACATGCAATGATATAATAAAATTGTCAATGTAAGTAATATAAACAGTATTTTTTAATGCAGCCTCTACGTTTTTCATAGTTCTGTTACGAATTGAAAAAAAATCGATGACATCACTGACGCCGAAAGGAATTATTCAAAAATATTCACATTCAAAATTTAGTCAATTATTATTCAAATTAATTAAAAAAATGTTTTTTGAATTGAACAATTTTTGAATTAATTTGAATTTAATTACTTTTCGAGTTAAAAACAGTAAGTTTAGTCTTCTGATAAGTTCCGTCATCTCCTCTAACTGAAATGCGATCGCTATCGCTCATGATTTGCGCGTTCCCAAGACACTTCCACTTGCCACAATTTATTAGGGCCAGTAAGAAGAGCTTATGTTATTGAAAAGGTTCCGCAATATATTGCGGTTCCGGTGCCGGATCACGCCCGCGGGAGCCTTCGGGGGTCAATTGGGAGTGACGTATCATTTGTGTAGATAGTATCTTGATCCTGATGGATTAATTTTGTATTGCTTCCTTAGAAGTTAACTGTATTATTGTATTCAAATGATAAGTTAACTTTAGTGGCAAAAATGTTGAAGTATCCTTTTCTATATATATATAAAACTCAATGACTTATTTAGTAACGCACAGCCGAATTTACTGTTCCTAGAAACTTGAAATTTGGTACAGGGTTTTCTTTCATAATGTAAGTGCGATACGAAAGGATTTTTGGAAATTAACCCTCCAAGGGTTTAATATGTGTTGTAAGCTTGTTTTGTACATGATGAAGTAGCAAACAGGCTTTCAGGCCACGTTATGGTAAAATATATAGGTATATCTATAAGAAATTTTATAAAAGCATTCTATCTAAACTAAATGCGTTACTAATCCTGAAGACTAGGATAACCGCCTCATATGAAAGATAGCCGACAACTACATCCTTTCATAAAAAGCAAGAAATGCTTTACGCCAGAAATAGGTGTAGTTATATTTGCCTAGTCGAACCATATCTAACACCTTCAAAATTAGACATATACATGACGTGATGAGTAGTCACTGCTCACAACCTATATCTATCGACTACGAACTTAAACAGGGTTGTAGTTTATAAGGCCTGAGTACCTTCCTCCATATTTGTGGAAAAAGTGTTAGTAAATAGGGGCAGAATCGGGTGAATTTGTTGTTTACTTCTTTACAAAGAAAATTTCACATTTCGCAGATAAATTTTCAACGTTCGAGCAATTTTTAACAACTTCAAAGAGGCGAGGTTTGCTCGGATTTCAAAGGAATGTTTGAGATGACTTCGTAAAATTCGCACTGTATAATTTTATATATTTACGGGTAATCGAAGAATTTGAGCGTGTCTAATTATTTACACAAAGGGGTTGTTGTTTCAAAAGAGAGGATAAATAGGTACCTTTTATTTTAAACGTCATTTTATATCAGGACAGAATAATGTTATAAAAGTAATGTTTTAGTCAGTAGGAAGGAAGGAAGCGAAGGAAGTTTAAGAATTATAATATTCATGTTTTATCCATTTGTACCATAAATGTTTGGAATATTTTGCTATGAAAAAGTCGACTAATAAAAATTGCACAGCCTAATCTGATGTTAAATGAAGTGTTCCACAAATATATTTTTTTATACTTAAACCTAACGATAAGGCATACGGCCTACCTAATGGAAAATAGTCACCGTTGCCTATGGACATTTGCAACACCAGGGGAGTCGCCAATGCATCGCCGGCTTTGAAGGAGAGCTCTTTTCACCCCATTTTTGAAGAACCCTATGTCATAGCGCTCCGGGAATACCTCAGGAGGAAGTTCGTTCCACGATTTGCACATCCGCTGCAAAAAAGAGCGTGCAAACCGATTTTTTCGGGTGTAGCAATGCATCTATAATTTACTTTGGATAAAACAGCTTTGGATATAAATAAAAAAGTTTGAATGCTGCACACAACAGAATTGAAATTTAGTAATGAAATATTTCTGATCATGGAAATATTAAGAGTTATGCTTTTTCAAGAATTGATCGCGACCTACATTTGACTATCTACGAATAGTTAGGAAATATAATCGTTACCGTGATTCAGAACGGCATACAGCGCCATCTAGTTGTAGCGCCGACTACTGCTTTCGTAACTCATTTTCTTCTAATCAAGTTTTAAATCTCAACTATTCTAAAGAAGTTCCGCTTTAAAAACTCGAGTATTCTATTTATCGTATTACCCCACTCTATAAAAACCAGATTTATCTACAATATCATTTACGACTAAAATATAATCCTATTTAGGTTAAGTTCCTCCGCCCCATTGATGTCAGACTTAGTCACATCATAGCGTTAAGCCGGATTAAACGAAGTGTTCGTAACGGTGCCCTTGCGAAGGAGGGGTCGGTAATTGGGTGATACGTTAGACTTAACAGCGTTAAACCTAAGACTGTGCTACAACGATTTCTGCAATCAAATTTCTGAATAATAATTTAAGTTTACCCGGTTAACGAGACCATAACACATAAACATTGAAGTAGCGAACGAGCATGCATCAGAATGGTCACAGCCGCCCATGGTAACAGAGTGTCTGCGTGTAGCTGATCTCAGATATTATTGCGGAATTGATACATATTAATACGTTACGGGTACTCACGATATGCGGATTGCCTAAATGCCTATCTTGCCTAGTCTTTTTGCCTATAGTTCGACCCAGTTACATGGATTCGCTGAGACCACCATCCATGTAACTGGGTCGAAATATTGATCTCAGATATACTGCTGCTTCTAAGAACTTATTTCAAACGATAAGTATAAGCATGTTTGGATTACCACAGGCTCTAAATAAAATGATTAGCATATATGTGTTGTAGCAGTGTTGTTATACTGTATAAAGCAATGCTGGAATCACAGTCACGTCAGAAAGAGTTTTAAACTTGCAATTGATTTATCAACAACGCCAGCTGTTCCACGTTCCTAACAATAGATTTCTAATTACGTCAATTATTTTACGGAATAATGTAATTTAATACTGAAATATCTCGCAAGTTTTCTTTCCTACTTAGTCACAACTTAGCTGCGAGCGGGATTGAAGGGACTGCGCAATGGAGCCCTTACAAGGCAATAGGACGAGATTGGTTGAAGTATTTAACAATTAAAAGTTCGGTACTTTATAAATAACCGTATGATTATCGCATCTGTTTCCCTGATACTGTTTGTGTATTTTCTCTGAAACTTTAATAAAAATAAAATTAAGTATTATTACAGAATTGCTAACCTATTTTGCTAATCAAAGACATAAAGCGTAAACAATGTCCTAAGAACATTTTTAGCAAAATTTAAATAAAATTTAATTTTATATTTAAATGCTATTGAATTTAAATTATATCAATTATATTAATTGCATATATGAAAAGGAGTCGTTACATTACTCTTCGTATTTTTGCAACTATCTTAGTTTAAAAGAATGCATCAATATCAGATTTTGGTACACTTACTTTTTGATTTTCGTTAAATTTGAAATAATACCCAAATATATGTATACAGATTCATTCATTGACTGCAGTAAAATTTTAATAAAGCCCTTGAATTCACAACGAATAATAATATAAAAGTATTATATAAATCATTCTACGCGATTCTAGTACACGACTAATTATTTTCTAAAGGGTTACGATTGAAAGTGGTTGCTCGTTTAACTTGAAACTTTATTTCTATAAGGCTACTACATTTTTTTTTTGGTTTTTTATATGTCGCTATTCTATCAATAAATTTGTGAAGTGATATTGTATTCGCAACTGATGTCGATTTAATAATATCGATTAGAATTGAATATCCAGAAGTACAGAAATTAAAAATAAAACCTAGCCATGAAAAAGGGCACATCTAAAAAAATACAGCCTTATATCCTTTTTTTACTTTCACCAATCGTCTAAAGTATTAAAGCGAAGAATATCGTTAACACGGAAAATCATCTCTATCAGCGCTTAACGCTTTATCTTTTACACAAAAGTGCGATTTCACTGTGGTAAAAGGAAATTAGATCGGATCAAAATAACTCGCTCGAATTCATGGATGCCAAACTCATTAAAATATATGAGCAATCCGTTCCCACCGCGCATTGTATTTAAATCCACGACCTGAGTAGACGCGCCGTCCCTCACCATAATTTAAACCATATTACCGTAAACGAAAACTGTTTCGGGCGCCTGCAACCGTC
>DWLI01001460.1:0-15517 GCA_018249915.1 Cecropterus dorantes dorantes | reverse complement strand
CAATATTTATATGCATATAAACTAAAAAAATCGGAGATACGTGCCTGATTTGGACTCCCTCATTAAAAGGCAGAGATCATAAGGCTATCAGTGGTTTTAAACAAACTCTAATTATAAAAAAAACAATAAGAAAGCGTTAAAAAGATTTCATGTGGAAATATATGACTATAAGACAAAAAAATAAGCTTGAATTATCTACATCTTAGATCAGCATACACGAGTATCTATACAAGATTATGCTAAGATAAAACGAAAGAAATAACCATTACTATTATTACATTCATTTATTTTATTACTTTAATATTAATGAGTGAAATGCATAAATACCATACCTGGAAATTCATCAGGCCAAAGAAGTTCATACGCACAAACACATTGCGACGAGACCACACATAGACAATCATGATGGTGAAAGCTTGTCCTAAAAATAATAAGTTTACAAAGAAAGCACATAGCTGAATTTTTGCTAAGGACAGTCATTATACTTTATGGTATAAAGCGTTGGACACCTATTATTTTTATTCTCTATAATTATTACCTATGCAAATAAACAATAAAACCTTCAAAAACTCAAGACTATATAATGCAAATGCATAAAAATCTGTGTTTATGTGTTATAAACTTCATTTATGTAAATGTCTTTCACTTGTTATTTTCATAATTTGTAAGAGAAGTCATTTATAAGTGTGTTTTGGAAGGACCAAGTTATACTTTTCTACAATAATAAATAATAAACAAAATTGTGTTAAAAAACAACTTCTACTGTTTTATTTTATCTATTGTAAAATGCAATATGCTTAGTCAAATTGAAGGCAAAGTATTCTAAGAGAGAATATATGATTTCAGACTAATATTATCACGGAATTGATACTGTACCCATAATGACCCGTACCCAATGAGTACATATTAAAATGTAAGAGAGAATTTTGAATTGTTCATCTCCTATACGAGTACAGTTATATTACCCTGGTACAAATGGTGACTATTCTAGGGTTCTAGTAGAATTATAATTCATATATTCATATATGTGTTATTATATTGTTTTGTGAAGGATTATTATTGTAACGTAACACCAGAGTAAAGTATCTATGGCAAAAATAGTTTTACTAATACATTAATTTTCTTCTCATGGGATGCCCAAAGAAGTTTAACTTTAATAAAAATATGATTTTTCTACTATTTACTTATTTTACTAAATTTTTCCAAATTAGTTTTTGCTTAAAAGAGTAATACCATCCTTCTAAACCTTTGTCTACATAATATTACTAAGATTTATAAAAAGGATACAATCATCAGCACTCCTCCGAACATAAACATAACAACAAAATCTGCTGTCCTCCCTCTAAATGAACCCTCTTCCAGCATCCTACAATATCTGTATGTAAATATCAAGTTAAAGAAGAAATTAAACCCTAAGTTTCCAAAGAAAAGGAATGTTGTTAGGAGTCTCCATATCTGGAACTTCTTCAATATGAGTATAGGGTTGAAATACAGTTGGAACGGCGATACTAGGTCCATTTGCTAAAAAAATTCAAAGTATTGTTAGTTTAATTACAATGTGAATCATGACATGGATGTAAAATTTGAACTGAAAAAGGTTATAATATTTATAGTTAAAATTAACATTAAAACTAAAGAAGTTTGGTGGCAAATTATTCATAGTCCTTGAAAATCAGCCTCTAATAACAACTATTAAAAAAAAAATAGTTGTACAAGTGTATATTGTTGGAGACGTATTATATGTTATATTAATACATATACAATCTTTACTCACAACAGCCAATGTAGTTATAACACAAGCAGTGGTGTAGGCTCTAGTAACTGGTGGTATAAGCATATATTCTTGCAAAAACGTTTGATATGCCATGTTTAAAGTTTTTTCAGCGACGAGTTATACACACATTATCGAGAAAGTTAAAAGAAAAATATTAGATTGTCAGTCAAAATAATATTAGACTCTTCATGATTGGGCCACATCAGAATCAATCCAAGCAAAAAGCAAGCAGTGTAGAAAATTATACGTGACGTTTAAATCATTTGACATGTGTCACACAGTATTTACAATAATACTGTGTTACTATTCTAGCAAAGATTCGTTTAAAATAATAAATATTGTTGTTGTTTTTATACATTAGTATCACACAAATTAACATAATAAGAGGCAATACACTCCACGATTTTCCGTTTTCGATTGCCTTTTTTTTAATAATGTAAATCGTATTTATTAAAAGATATGAAGAAAAATAAGAAAATTTTTAAGTGTCAATAAATCAGGTTTAAAGAAATGTCAAAATTGACAAAGAGAAACAGACAAATGACAATATTGACAACAATGTCAACTATCCGATCCGAATAATCAGATCGTGAATTTGTAAAAATACAGCTAGTTTTGTACTAAACAAAAATACGTGTAAAATTATCTGAGATACAATTTGATTTACATATTGTATTATACGTGTTAGTACCATAATATATACTTATAAAGTAAGCTCTAAATACAACATTACATTGCAATGGATACCAAAGAACTTGGGGAACATTTGGTAGCTCTCAAAGTGATGAGGCTTACAAAACCTGCGTTGATAAGCCCGACGATAGTTACATGTGATTTTAAAGATTTGCCTGGAAACATATTAAACAATTATTTAAAAGACGATGCGACATCGGTGGTGCAGATGGAAACTTTGGCAGCGGGTCAGTTCCTCTTGTTGCCGCAAAGTTTCGGAAATATATATTTGGGAGAGACGTTTTCTTGCTACGTATGTGTACACAATGAGACGACACAACCTGTTCAAAGCGTGTCCATTAAGGCGGACTTGCAGACCAACTCTCAAAGAATACCTCTGTCAACGCAACAAAACCAATCACCAGTCATGTTGGATGTAGATGAGACACTCAGTGATGTGATTCACCATGAAGTAAAAGATTTAGGTACTCATATTCTAGTATGTGAGGTAACCTACATGTCCAATTACAATACATTAGCTTCATTTAGAAAGTTCTTTAAGTTTGAAGTTATGAAGCCATTGGATGTAAAAACCAAGATCTACAATGCCGAATCTGATGAAGTGTTCTTGGAAGCACAAGTGCAAAACATCACGTCAGGTCCAATTATACTAGAACAAGTGTCTTTGGAAGGATCACATCAGTTTGCTGTAAAGTCATTAAACGAGGATGGTGATGGGAACTCAGTGTTTGGTGATGTGACCCTGTTGCAGTCACAAGAAAGTTGCCAATACTTGTACTGTCTTACTCCAAAGGAAAATGTTTCCCAGCAAATAAAACTGATGGCTGCTGCCAGGAACATTGGCAAGTTGGATATTGTGTGGAGATCTAACTTAGGAGAAAAAGGGAGATTGCAAACAAGTCAAATACAAAGAATGAGTCCTGATTATGGAGACATCAGAGTTACTTATGAAAATTTGCCCAGCAAAGTAGCTGTTGATGAGCCGTTTAGCTTCAATTGCAAGATAGTCAATGCCAGCGAGAGAACATTAGACCTGATACTCAAGCTGAGGTCCCTCCAAAATTCCAGTCTTCTGTGGTGTGGTATCTCAAATCGTAAACTAGGTCCTTTAGAACCGGGCAATGCAACTTATGTCAATTTAACTGCTCTACCAATTAATACTGGCCTTCATAGCATCACAGGAGTATCTCTAGTTGATTTGTTCTTAAAGAGAACATTTGATTATGATGACTTAGCAAGTGTTTATGTGTTTTAAAAGACTTCATTTGTTTTATTTGTACATACCCTGTTTGTATTTATACTTCATAATTGTTTATAAGATTGGCTATCTATGTTATTCTTATGAAATATTATATTAGAAGAATTAAAATGTTGTAGTCTACAAGAAGTGTTAAATTCAAAATGGGCTATTGTATCTTTCGCAGCTTTTAAGTAGTTCTATGTATATTTCATATTATTGTTTTTAAAAATAATTCCTTAATTATATATAAATAACATGATACATTAAATACATAATATTTTTTATTATTTGTTTCATTTACAATCCCACTTATACATTTGATGGTTATTAGGTGGTTAATCTAAACAGTCCAAATTTTGTAGTGTTATAATATATGCGTTTCAAAAATCTGAATATCTGAGAGAAATTGAGATAAAAACTTTTTTTAATAGAGCTGGTAATCATCAACATGATACAATCTGATAAAGGAAAAATTATAATTCTCGCTGGATTGCAATTTTAACAGATATAACAATATTTAAATGTACCCTTAAATATTGAATGACCATCCTGGCTCTATTATTATCAATACCGTTGATTACGTTTCGAAAATATGTAACCAGCAATTTAAAAGTATTAAACTTGAGTGACAGCTGTCAAGCAAGACGAGGACGAGTTAGGAAGTCTGTCTTAATTTCAGTGTTTCAGTACTTTCAGTCGCTCAGGAATTTTATATCTAATATTATATTATTTTATCTAAACAAACATGGTTCTTACGAAGGAATACAGGATTTGCATGCCAATGACGGTAGAAGAGGTACGATTTTGTTACTAAAAGCATAATACGTTTGTAAAAAATATAAGGTTATGTTTTTATCTAATTTTCCTTGATGGCTGCTTTCAGTACCGTATCGGGCAGTTGTATATGATAGCTCGGCATAGTTTCGAGCAGTCAAGTAATGGTGAGGGCGTAGAGGTGATATCGAACGAGCAAGTGGAAGATGAAACGAACGGGCGCGGACAGTTTACTGAGAAGAGAATACATTTGTCTAGGTAGCAAAATGCGTAGTTGCAATTTAACAATAACATTGTAATACTAATTACTATTTTTAATTAGATTAGTATTAAAACTCACTCCTTATTTACGTAACATTATCTTTTATAAAAACTGAATGGACAAATAATATGAACAATAAAATGATGAACATAAAATAATTAATAATATTTGAGATTCAAATTTAACTGTACAATTTTCCTTTGTAAGTATCATGTATAATGTTATTTATAATATTTATTTGCAGTCATTTACCATATTGGTTGCAGAGCCTCATTCCTAAAATATTTTATATAACTGAGAAGGCTTGGAATTATTATCCCTATACTATAACAGGTAATTTTCTGATATTAATTATTATGTAATAATTATTTCATAATCACAGTGCTTTTACTTATGAATTTTATTTGTTTCATGTTCACCTTCACCACAGAATATACGGTGAGTTTAATATTAAAATTACTTATTATTGTATTTATTATTACTTGTTAATTATTTTTATATTATTATGTTTATTATTACTTGTTAATTATTTCCATAGTTAACAAGCATTAAAACTATGAAGTTGTTCATATTTCATAGACAAAATTGAGTTTTGTTTGCTAAGTTAGCACTTAATAGATGTTATGTTATTGATATTATAATTTTCACCTCCTTGTTTCAGTGTTCATTCATACCCAAGTTCTCCATTTCAATACAGACACGGTATGAAGATAATAATGGAACCACTGAAAATGTAAATATAATGCACTCTTTTTTTAATCAATTATGAATTTATTTTATCCTTTTGTAAAGTTAAAGTATTAAACAAGCTTGTTATGTTGCTACTAGGGAATTTGATCCAGGTCCGAAAATTAGGAAAAACCAAAACATTTCCAGACGATCCCAAAATTCCAGGAATTTAAAAAAGGCCCCGGATGAAATTCCTTTGTTGTTACAAAAAGTATTGCTTACCTTTTGACTGAGTTTGAATAGTTTATATAAGTCTGCTTCTGTGTATGTCTACGTCTTCTTTTACACAACTCCAACTTACCAGAGTACAGCTGCTCTCTTGACACTTATTGTTATAATGCAGAAATAGGCACAGCAGCGGTGACATTGTTGATCTAAATGTTTGAGTGGTCACCATGCTTGTCTGACATGTAATCGATTCTAGTTTTGAACCACAACCAGACAGATATTGTATGTGTTTAGATTTCTGTTCTGGGTCTAGATGTTTGTGTATATGTCTTTCTGTGTCCATGACACCCACAATACAGGACAAAATTCTAGTGTGAGGCTTTGAGTGTGGAAAGTGTTATTACCTAGTAATTAACTATCGTTTTTAAAATTATACGCTTTTAATATTATTACAGTGTTTGGGCCTGACACCAGAACAATTAGAAAGCAGGGAAGTGGATTTCATAGATATAGCCTATGATGAGATGAAGCCACATCATTATAAAGCAGAGGAAGATCCAAAGCTCTTTCAATCAGAGAAATCTGGGCGTGGCCCTCTCAGGGAAGGCTGGAGGGAGTCGCACCAGCCAATCATGTGTTGTTATAAATCTGTGGAAGCCAAGTTTGAAGTATGGGGCTTACAGACAAGAGTGGAGGAATATGTTCAAGTGGTAAATATCCTGTACTTTCAATCTGTCTAGATTTTTTATATATTCCATGTAAAAATTGGCTTAGCACATTATTATAATTTGTGTTTACTTGTTTTATTTACTGGGAAATATTTCTTGATAATTATGTTTACCAAACTTTTTATTGAGAACTTCAAAGCTCATCAGTAGCAACCAAGCATGTGTTTTAAATGGACAGTTTATAATGGCGTGTTTACATGCAAGTATTCATTATAGTGTTGCATTAGTGTAAACTTTCATTACTGCTTGCTAATTTCTAGATGAGAAGTTAAAAAGATCTTTGAATATTAATTTGCAGGCTATCAGAGAAATTCTTCTATTGGGACATCGACAAGCTTTCACATGGATGGACGAGTGGTATAATATGACTATAGAAGATGTAAGAAATTATGAGAAGGAAATGCAAGCTAAGACTAATATGAAGGTATGGTTATATTTTTGTTACTTATTTTATTAGGGTGTTATGCAAATTAAATTAAATAATCTATTAATACTAATGCTAGAAATGTTACATTTTTCTAAGACTAATGCTGTTGACACTTAAAGCTTATCAGATTCTTTACAGGTTTTAGTATAGAACTGAAAATGAAACTTCGAAAATCTACATTTTGGTCAAAAATATATTGTATATACCTATAATTTTTTAATCACGCGAAAAAAAATGAAATGGAACAACTACTTTTATTTGTCTTCTAAATCATGTTACAATCACAAAATATATATATTCTGTCAAATTCGTTTCATGTTCCTATTCTCATAGTATTCTAAAGTTATCTATGAGAATATGAACAAGAGACGAATTTAACAGAATACTAAAATTGTAACTAGACAAATGTTATGTTTCAGGTTAAGACAGCGCTCGAAAATGACGGATCTCAAAAATCGGGTTCGCAACCACAAACTCCTAAATCAGCGAAAACACCCGTGGGTACACCATCAGCAGAGACCAAGTCGTGGTTCTCCTGGTCTTAAAAATCATTGTACTCATCTACTCATATATATAATTTAATTGACAAAATCAAGATATTATGTATTTTAATGATCACATGAATGATATTTTTCCCGAAATGACGAAGATTCTTTGTTTTCATATGAACTAATAATTATTTGTTCATGTGGTATTGTATAATTATAATTATATAGTAGTAAAAAAAGGTAAAATTTCAGTTATTCTTAGGCGGAAAATCACACGAATGAACAGAACAATACACTAGTCTAGATATCCATAGTGATTTGAAATATATGTATGCATCAAATCAGAAAACTAAATGTAAATGACACAGTAACCAATGTGTTTAGTGTAAGATCTTAAAATTCCCTTGTCATAACTATGATAACAATTAACTGGGATAAAACTCTATATGTATAGCATCTGTGTCGCTGCAATATTGTTTTATATGTGTTAGCTTTGCTGAATGTTAAATGTCAATGTTTAGTGTGTAGCAGTGTATGTAATTTGTAAGTATATATTTTTTACTAATTGTTATGGAACAAACAGTCGCGTAATAATATTGTACAATTAAATTTTTCAATTTTTTTATGACATGATAGCTCATTGACTATGAGCAATGCAACCCACTCGAAATAAAGCAGTCATTATCGTCCATGATAATATCTATGTATCTATGTATTACTACCCTTCTCACTAAAATATAGTACATTTTGTACACCGCTGTTATAAAACAGAAATAGTTGTATAGGTATCACTGCCACAGATGTAACACAAAAAATTCTATCACATTCCATTCAGAAGCTATTCAAATTTCATGTGTACAATTTAGAGGTAGTAAAACCCGTGGTTACACTTCGAAAGCAACACTACCACAACTATTTCTATCTTAGAGCAGCAGTACTTAACTCTACTGTATTTGGTTTGAAGAGTGTGGCATGGTTATCAGAGGCGTTTGAACTTAGTCCTCAGGGGTAGCAAGGTATTTGTTGTTGACTTCAGATAGGACTTTAATTTTATCTGGTGTTGATTCTGTAATTAAAACCATCGATTTGTTCACGGGCGTTAGTGGCTATTTACCATGGGAACTGCATGCTTGTTTGCTACCTTTATATTATACAAAAAAAAACACTTAAATTACAACATTATAGGAAAGTGATCTCCACCTTGATCCAAAAATATCATATTTTCATGTTTTCATAAGTATATTTTTTTATTTCGCATTATACTATAACCAGAGTCTAATATTTATTTCCTATATAATTGAAACATTTTGTTCGAAATGTTAAGATTATCGGTGAAAAAATCATTATAAAGTGTAAGTAGTAAGTGTAGTGCAATACCAAAGTCCCTCGAATGGTCTTTTAGATGTAATATCCAATTTATATAATCATTCACATGTAGTGATATTTCAGTGAAATTCGAGTACAAAGTAATAAAGAAATATATTTATTAATCAATCAAAAATAAATCATTAGGTTATAGTACATTTACAACTAAAAATATTAGTATTAGTAAATCATATAAGTATAGTATATATCATATAGGATACAATATGTATATTTATATAAAATATTTACTTTCTCCAAGTAATAGTCAGATTTTAGAAAATACTCAAAATAAAGTTCGTAGTTACATTTAGTCTAAATGCAATCAAAACTATAACATATAACATATTCCTATTATATATGTAACATGTTTAAACCAACCGAATTACGTATTGGCTCCGTCAATACAATATTTAAATATTCTTCATTAAATAAATACTCATAGCAATTAAATATAGTTCGAATACTTAGTAGGTCTGTAAAAACGAATCAAATCACATCAGTTCGAAATCGACATACATTGAAAATCGATTACCTAGTAACACCTAAGTCTGATCGAATTTATCGACTGAATTTAGTCTCGAATCCTTCAAAGGTAGTGTCGACTGTGTTCTATATGGGAATTTACAAGTAATTCTATACCATAGCTATTTTTTTTATTACATAGACATTTGTTTATCACTAAAGTGAGTTGAAGAGATGTTATCAGTTTTTTAGTTCCTTTAAGTTAATTGTCGAAATATTTAGATAAATAAATACTTAATATTAGTTTAACATTGAAATATAATAATGATTATAATTCATAATAATATTGATATAAAATGGCCTATTCGTTTACATTCTTCGTTATGTGTACTAGAAGAAATTTATTTTCTGGTTTAAATTCATAGTATTATTAGTGTATGTTGTTGTTAGTTAGTACTAAATAGTGACTAATTTTATTGGCCTAAATTTTATTTTTATGAGACTAATAATATTTTTCAATCACAAATGCTGCTTTCAGATGATGTAAGATAGCTTATAAGCATGTTTTAATTAATAGCAGATATTTTATATATTTTCCAATTTACAAACTCTTCGAATATACTTTTTAATTTTACTATGTCAATATTTAAGAAATAAAAATACTATATATGGATATATTCGATTGGCTATCACATGCTTTAATGGTTAAACAGCGCAAGCCAGCCCACATGTCTGAGAGGTCTCTTAAAAATCCTTAATTAAATGTGTGTAGATAAATATGAAAATTATAAAATTTGATCTACGTCACAATGATAACCGTTTATACATCTGAAAGCTGCAAAAGTGTTCATACATTACATTGTACATTCCTTATTTTATATCTCGCACCCTCGCTCTTAGATAAATATATAGATATACTCGTATAAATAGAATGTGGTTTTGGGATCATCCACTCCCAATGTTCAGTCGAAATCTAGACCTCCAACGTGTGTACAGAGTGTACGTTAGTATACATTTCTTCAATACGCGAGGACATTATTATTAAGGACGCATCCGAGTCTTATATCGTAAACTTTAAGTAAGAATTGGGTTAAAATAAATAGTAGCTGGTGTAAAGCAGTCCATAGAGAAATATCGGCACCAGTAGACTTTGTTTTTTTGTCTTCTTCAACAACGACGACTGCGGCGAAGCGGGAATCATTCCACACTTCACTGACAACAGTAATTATGAATTTGATCATATATTTTATGACCCGAGCTAGTATTATTGTTCGTATGTAATAAATAAATTGGAAACAAATGATTAAATATAGTATATAAATTAACAAATGATAAATTACAATACGATATTTTATTTACATTGTAACATTATGATCTTGTTCAGTAGACAATAATATGTAATGTGTATTCTATTCAATTCTATTATTGTTTCGAAAAAGTTTAATAATGTCATAATATACCCGTATATGTTGTACTAAAAACCTGTAGCTACTTCGTGTTACTCTAATAATATATTAACAATTGGTGTTATCACTGTTCTAAGTGTTGTATTGTGACTTCAATGTACCTATTACGTTGCAAAGAAAGTAGCTAAATTATATTGTCTAAAACATACACTATATTTCCAAATCGCTATTTAATTAAAAGCAATTGCAAGGGCATGACTAATCTTCAACAATGTCATAGTGTGGGGTTTAATTTTTTTATGTAATTTTTAGTTTGTAATTTCAATTAAATGTACTGGATCAAATTGCAAAAACTTAGTTTTATTGCAAAAATGTTAGTTACAATTATAGCTTGTAAGTGCATACACTTTAAAATGTTGTGCTTTGTTGATATTTTGAATTCCGTATTCTAAGTTGTGGTTGTGTTCAGTTGACTAGATAATAAAATTTGTTAGTGTACTTGATTTGTTTTATTTTTGTCGTAATATTAGTAATTACAAATAATAAGTCCATTGCGACATGTATTAGGATATTTTGTTACTAAATTAAATTAACATATTTTACATAATAATAAAAATATTCCACGTTATTAAAATCGAATCTTTTACACTTATAATTAAGTAGTTACTTGTAAACAAGATCTCTTATTAGAATGAATAAATCGTATTACACCGTATTATATCAGTCAAAATGTGTTTAGGACATAATTTTTTCAACATATTCACCTCATACCAACATGTTCTGACTGACAAAATGACGAATAGCTAAAAAATCTTAACGTGAGCTTTTGGCCTTTCAAGCCTGATAAGTCTGTAAACGTAAATGTTTAAAAAAGTGCCGTTACACTCGCCAGTACATAAAGGAAAAAAGGAGGTAAGAAAAAAGAAGAATATGGCTATTTTTTCAAACTTATTATTTTAAGAAAAAATATGCATACAAATATATATTCTATTGTAAATAGTTCTAAATAATTACGGGTTTGAATATTTGCTCATAGTCGCACGGATCCAATCTAAATTGGGCCCTATACTTACATAGACCCCTGGCAGACCGGGTACGCCACAGCTAAGGCCGTAGCTGCATATACCTTCCAGGAAATTGGCACACATGAGAGGACCACCGGAATCACCCTGTAAGTTTATTTTTATGTATTTATTGAAGATGTTTGTAGGCACATGTCAAAAATAACACATTGTTAAATAATACAAAGACTATGATGTATTTGAAAATATAAATCATAGTCTTTGTATTATTAATCTTTTGGCTTTTGACACAGCATTTGAGGGGCTTAGTGTAGGTATATTGCGTATTTTTTTGTGGAAGTAAAAAATGAGAATGCTAACTGAGGTACAATCATCACTGTCTCTCATGGAAAACAAACGACACCAAATAAGGCGTGAGTGTCATTATATATTCGTTAATTGCTTCTAAGGACTGAGCTAGCTTCGATAAGTTTGACTTTCAACATCCATTAGAACACGACAACGTTAAGCTGCTCTATTAAAGTTGATGCCACCCGCGTGGCAGAACGGTCACCATACCGGTCTGACGCGCAGTGGGTTCCGGGTTCGACCCCCGGGCAGACAGACATCTGAATGATGAATTTAGAGATCTGATCTGGGTCTGGGTGTTTGTGTATTCGTCTTTGTGTGTCCATGGCACCCGCGGCACAGGAGAAAATCCTAGTGCGGGGCTATGAGTGTAGAAAGCGTATACTTATAGAAAAAATCTGCACTCGACTGAAGAATTTATGTCATTTTTAAGTCAATTATATATATTTAATGAACATAGTTTTAATTTATTGACGACATACTTATCATGTGACTATACTATGAATCTTCTTAATAGTATAAAAAAAGTAAAAGTTTCAGTTTCATTACACCATATTTAGATATTCTCCTTTTGGCTTCTGCCTATCTGTTGATACAATGCATTTCATAACTATCTAGTATAGTACGTAGACAAAGATATTCCTCCTATACATAGGTATTACCTGACATGCATCAACTCCATTGCCAATAGCACATATCATGCCACTGACGGGGTCAGGCGCTACGTATGTAAGCAACTGTGTACATTCATCCATTGATATTATTTTGAGATTCGCTGCCAACAGCTTATCAGAAATTTCCATATTGTAAACGTCTCGATAGCCATAACCATATATAGCGCATTCGCCTGAAATATATTTGTACTTTTAAATTTTCGTTGGCAAATCGTACTAGAACTAAATGAATTACAGAAAATAAAAAGGTGTTTTCAGGGGTTGGTACTCTTATTTTATCCCTAAAATAAGATTATGTACTTATTGGTCTATACCAACTACTGTTACTATTATAATATATTAGAATTAACAAACGTGTAGGTATATAGCCCACTTTACGGTTCGTGGTTACTGTCACCCTTGGACATTTGTAATCAACTCCAGATAAAATCAGTCTCAGATAAGTACAGATATTTGCTTTTACTTTAGAATGTTCCGTGATATGAGATCACTAGAGAAATTACAAAATTCGATTAGAAGATTTGAGTATCAGTACCGAATCAAATCCTAGTGCTACGACGGTGTAATAAACTCGATGGTTATCAACCATACCCCCAAAGAGAAACAATAAAAATAATCCGTGAAAGGTAACACATATTAATATCTTAAAAATCACAGCAGTACTTTCGTACCTGTATCGTTATAGATATTTTCTCAAGGTAATTTTATGAAAATTACTTATGATATATCTTCTACACAAGTGACGATATAATAATTGAGGTCAAACAGTCGAGAAGTACTAAGGACATTTGGCACCATTACAACTCATTATTCCACGAATAGATGGTTTACCTGATAAACCCAAAGATGATTTAGGCAGCAAGGTGTCGTTAAGCCAAGTTGTGTCATCTAAATCGAGTTGTATGCGTAATAACGCAATATCGTGTGCTCTTGTGCGCCTGAAACCATATAAGCGCAGGCTTGACATACTCATAATGTATTTATTCCGCGTTCTTTACTACTAGAGAGAAAAAACATAGAGCTATAAATGCTTGAGCTTCACAGTTTTATAGGCGTCAAAGTCATATTTTTTCCGCAATGCTTCAAATAAACGCAATAAAATACTGTTTTATATCATCTTTTAATATAGAAGAAATAAAACAGTATATTATTGTGTAATATAATAGCATATTATAGCGTACTGCGTTATTAAATATTTTTTAGACTGGATTGGTAATGCGGTCGCCACCGCCCAGGATATGCACGTTTGGGATATAGAATAATATAAGCAACTGGGATTGTAATTTACTTGCATCCTTTCTTTGAGAACTAACTTGGCACGTCTTGTACGAGTATGTGGCTGCCTTAGGTATCATATCGTTTTACATATATGTAGAACACCACTTATGTTAACATATGTTATCGAGTGTGATGCTGCTATAGTAAAATCATGTAGAGTTTAAAAAAAAGACTTAATACATGTATTCATATTATTAAGAAACTTACTTATTGTAAGACTGGTGTTGAACGATTTCTAAAACTTTCGCCGTTGGATACGATTGATTATCGTTAATACAGTAATTATTTAGCGATAGGTAATACTCGCTTGGATCGTAGTTTGCGCAGTGAGCGGATGTTAGGGCGAAACTTGGAGACACGAGGGTAGCCCCACAAACATGTTGACAAGTGGTGACATTTCTCAAAGAGGCAACCCTCATTTGAGTACCTGTATACATGTTAATAGATTAAGAACATTATCAATTATTCGGTAGTTCAACATTAGGGGTCATCCATAAATTACGTCATACGATAACGCGGGGATAAATGAAGTGACATGGTGTGACAAGAGCATCCTCTTGTCTTGGGAGGGTCCTAAATTTCGTGACGTCCGATTTCAAATAAATATAAATAATAATCAAAATTTCATATAGTATAGCTTGAAAACTGCTTTTTAAAGCTTTTTTCAATTTTATGATTTTTATGTATGATTGCAAACTGTGACATCACAATAGGGGATGTCATAGTTTGCAATTATACTGTGACATCCCCTAATGACGTCCCCATGTGGCTGGTCACACAAGTGTGACCAGCTGTGACAAGAACGGGGGGACGGGTCGAAAAGTCAAAAAAATCCTGTGACATAATTTATGGTTGGCCGCTTAGGATATAGGTATATTAGATAGCATATCTATGATACGACTAGTTAAATTTATACATACATATATGATCTATGCGATAAATTATGTTTCACGACTCACTGCATATGACGAGAACACCCATTACGTTAATTTCATAATGGATTGTTTATTATCTTGTATGTTGTGGAGAAACGCACTAATTTATAGCCGTAGGTATAAAGTATACGTATACATGAAATATTATGTAAGTAATTAGTATATTTCGGAAGAAAACAAAAAAATATCAATTAATGACAACCCGCGCACAACGAGTCCCGTAGAGTCCCTTCTATACTCATATGTTTTTACACTCTTGGACTCGGCCGATTGACCAGTTAGTAATGACCTATTCTGTTGCTATTATAATTTGATAAAAACAATGGGCTCTTTTATAGTGCGATACTCTAAATATAAACATATAATAGGTATGTTCCACATGTCTGTGCATCGTATTTGTTTGCAAAACTTATTTGTAGGATTTATAAAATAAGTAATAGATTTTTTTTTAATTTTGATCTGTTTATTATTTTTGTGTATTCGAAAATGTATCCAACGAAAAGTACTGAACTTTATTTAAAGTATTGATGATATATTTATGGACAACATCCTTACTAATATTATAAATTCGAAAGTAACTCTGTCTGTCTGTCTGTCTGTCTGTCTACGCTTTCACGTTCAAACCACGCAACCGTTCTTAATAAAAACTGGTACAGAGATAGATTTCACCCTGAGAAAGGACATAGGCTACTTTTTATCGCGAAAAAGGGGTTGAAGGGGTTAAAATAGGAGATTTAAGTTGGT
>DWLI01001459.1:0-15517 GCA_018249915.1 Cecropterus dorantes dorantes | reverse complement strand
CCTACTAAAACTGTATAAAGCCGAATATACTTATGAACATAATATGGGAAGTATCGTAGCTAAGTGTTATTAGCATGGTTTAAAGTTTGGGCCTGAATTTAGAAAATCTTAAGCTTTTTGGCGGTTTATTTCAAAAAGTACTAGATCACTTTTTGTCAATTCATAGCAAAATGCGTCCTCCTGACCAGTGTAAAAAATCCCTGAACTTTTTATTGTCAAACCCCAAATGGATTATTAGAAATATGGTAAGGTACGTAATGAAAAATAATTTATAACAGAAAGTCAGAATTATATTTTAATTTTATTCTTTGTCTCTTCTTGTATTTTTAAAGTTATATGGAATAGAAAATCAAATGATTTTAATTGAAATACGAGTACTTGCGAAATAAGAGTACTCGTATGCCTTTTTAATTGCGTTGTCCATGAGGTTTGGGCAGTTCAGAAGAGATGGTGTACGAAGTTATAATTAGAAGATTGTATAATTATTTTTACATCTTTTTCATCCATCTATCAACCTTCCAAGTCCACTGCTGGACATAGACCTTCCCAAAATGGAGCCACTCCAACCAGTCATGCGCCTTTTATATCCAACGGTTCCCCGCTATCTTCTTCAGGTCATCGGTCCACCTAGTCGGGGCGCCACAGGTGTTCCTTTGTTTAAACGTGGTCGCCACTCGAGTACCTTTCTTTATTTCATCTGAGGCTTTCGAATGAGACGTTGCTAGAATGATTTCGATTTCAGGCACTGAGGAATTTGGGACGAGAAGATACTTCGTAATTTTCCGCACGCAGCCCAGATATTTGTTAATTTTTACAATTTCCGCTTTTATGAATAAGAAATCTAGTTAATAAAATATACCGAGACAAAAATAGAGCATTTACTAATATTTAATTAAATTTCAATGACAATTAATTGTCTACTATCTTACGGGTCTAAAGTGCTTTACCTGTTTTAAAAAGAATACTATTTTTGTGGCCAAAGCGAAAAGTAATATGTAGATAAAACGTGTACTATTATTTTTGTACAAATCTTCAAAATGCTATATTTGTGTTATCTCATTGGAAAAGTACAAAATTTTCTCTTGAAGAAATGGCAACCTTGGCGTCACCATAGATTAATAATTAGTTTTTGTTGCTAGGAAATACTAACAATATAATATCTGTAAGTTTGATATAAAAATATTTTGGGGCGGTATTCAAAAAAGTTCGATTTCTTTTTGCTTCTTTCAGCTCTGATATCATTAATAAAATTATATATAACCTTTTGGATATTTATTATTAAATTTGAGACTGCATAATTGAAAATGTAAAGCGAAATGACGCATCGTCGACACATGAGAATGACAGTTGTGACAGCTTTCAAATAAAGTCTGTTTTGTAATTGTCCAATGTTTTCATTTTCGGTGAAGTGCAAATAAAATATTAACTTTATTTTCGTTGGAAGTACTTATTTTAAAATTACTATATTCTTATTAATTCAGCAGCACTATGGTATGAATTTGTTGGACTGGGAAATAAAAAAGTAGGATAGAAAAAGTAAAATGTTTTTTTTTTAATCAAATTCAAAATTTGTTGAGACGTAGTTGAGTAAGATTTACAAATGAAAGCTGAGCGCGGTTACTACGACGTCTTCGTACGTTCATGTGCCCGCAACCCATCAAATGTCGCAGTTCGGCTGTATAATAATGGAGTCTACTTGCATTATACGTACTCTGAATTGTATGGCATCTGCGAATACATATCCCAGAATCTGCAACAGTTGAAATGTAATAAAGGCATAATTGGAGTGTTATCTCAAAGAAACATCATCATTCCTTGTGTTTTAGCCGCGTAAGTCTTAAAGAATTCATTTTTATTCTAAAGATAACTAAGACCTCAAAAGATTGTTGCAACAAATATCAAAACATTCATTATAATAATGATGTCAATAGATAATAGAAAAACACCTTTAAAATATTCAAATGTAGATTGTTTTGTTCAGTTAACTTTTTTGCTATATAATAAAACCTTATTTTGTATGTTTGTATGAAATAATATGTTCATTTACTTGTTTTCAGGACCCACAAATGCTCCACTACTTTTATGTTTTTGGATCCTTCTCAGGATGTAAAGGACATTGTTAAAACTATAAAATTTAATATAATTATCACTATTGACGAAGCAGAAAGCGATTCAACATCAGATTTTCTAAATAAGAAACCAGATAAGTCTGTGACAGTTTTTAACCTAGTGGTGAACTTTTACAATATGGCACCTTATTATGGTCATGGAAATATTAACCTTACAAATGATCACTCATACATAGCCATGACATCAGGTAGCACTGGAGAACCAAAACATATTCAAGTTCCAATACAATGCCTCCAACCAAACATTGATGATTTGACTAAAATGTTTGATATATCACACAAAGATATTATATATTTTTCCACACCTCTCACCTTTGACCCCTCAATGATTGAGATTCTACTAGCTTGCATGAATGGAGCTTCTTTGCTCATAGCTCCGGAAAAAGCTGATATTTTGTTCCCTGAAAATGGACAGAATTGTGTAACATTTTGGCAAACAACACCTTCCAAATTTTTTCAATATACAAATAGTGATATAAAAAACAAAATTCTGAGTGCTAACTCAATGTTAAGGATCTTAGCTCTAGGTGGAGAGCCTCTTAATGGCCTGAAAAGATTGAAACAATTAAAAGATTGCAACAACAAAACGAGGATCTTCACATTATATGGTGTTACTGAGATGTCTTGCTGGGCTTGTGCTGCAGAATTGGATTTGAACAGCATACTTAATGACAAAGAAATACCACTTGGAGAATGCCTGTCTGAAACACAATTGATAGTGCAACCTGTCGATCAGAACAAGAATACTGGAAAAATAATACTAGGCAAGTAAATGATACTGATGTTTATTTAAACAGTACCATGTTATCATTGGACAAAATAGAGTTTAATTTATTGACATGATCCTTTTACAATTGCAGTCAGTAAAACAAGAAAGTGCATTATTTTAAACAAATCAAATGGTAGTGAAGAAGAAAATTCATTAAAATTCATAGATACTGGGGATTATGGCGAAACCAAGAATGGCATTATTTATTATAGAGGTCGCACGGACGACACTATTAAACGGTTTGGCCACAAAGTTAATTTACAATTTATTGAAACAACCATCATGCAATGCCC
The DNA here is from genome assembly GCA_018249915.1 of Cecropterus dorantes dorantes. Lineage (NCBI taxonomy): Eukaryota > Metazoa > Arthropoda > Insecta > Lepidoptera > Hesperiidae > Cecropterus > Cecropterus dorantes. Next base: position 12,326 of record DWLI01001459.1, on the reverse strand, counting down.
GCGGGTTAAAACCTGCTCCTGCATTTGGCTCCCAAAGCCAATGCTCCTTGTTGTGTACTATTCATCAGAAACTCTTAGCAGTCGAGAACTTTTAGATTTTTTGAAATGCAAGCTAGATGATAAGCACTGGCCAGACAAAGTAATAAGAGCAGATAGTCTACCCACAAATCCACATGGAAAGTTGTCAAAACGAATCCTGACTCAAATGTGTGAAAAAATGTCAATGACTCCAAAGTCATCAGATACTCTAAAAGACAGTTTTTTATCTGAACTAAAAACATTATTACATAGAAAGTTTAGATATGAGGACATAAAAGATAAAGATTTTTTTTCAATTGGTGGCACGTCCTTCCTTGCAATAGCTCTGTGTAACAAGTTATCTTTAACACATCCACAATTTGCAAACATCATATTATCACATTTGATATCACAAAAAGACACAATTGAAGATATCCTCAAGTTTGCTCAAAAAGAGTTAGGAATCGAAGAAAAAAGACCGAGAAAAAGAATAAAAAAGTCAAGGTCCAATTCAGAAAGTTTTGTATCTACTTCAAAATCATTCAAAAAAAGGTCCAGTAGCCCAAGCAGTCCGGTTGATTTTGCTATTATATGGTCCTATGATACCGGGAAATGTGTTGATGCATCTCCAACATTATTTAAAACTAAATCGTAAGTATATTACTGTGCAAATCATGTATTTCTATGTTAATTTCCGAAAAGTACACAAGCTTAAATCAACCATATCTCATGTTTTACTTTGCTTAAGGCGTTACTGTAAAATTATGCCACGCTAACTATTTTAAGCACTGTTGCATTATGGTTCTGAAAGATTCTGTGGTAACTCGAATAAGTTTTACTAACTTATCCAAGGTTTCTCTGCTTAGTCCTTTGGGCTAGCTAGCAATGAATGTGTTGCCGACCTCAGATGAGACTTTTAAATTTATTAGAAATACGAGCAGCAGTGGCCACTTAGAATCAGGTGAATTGCATGTTTTATTACTTCTATATTATATAAAAATATATCAAATCGACACCATAAAGTTGGCTAATAAATGTCGCAAGATTTTGCAGTAACGGTTAGGAAAACAAATTTTCAATTTGTTATCCTTTTTTTTGCAGAAATGTGTATGTAACAGTAGGTAGTCACTCTGGAAAGATATTAGTTGTAGATGCCGTCACTGGTATACTACAAGGAGTAATAAAACTGAAATCGCGAATAGAAGCCTCGGTACTTTGTTACGAGGATGATAACATACCTCCCTGTGGCATGGTCGGCACTTACGATGGTACTGTTGCGTGTTTCGTGTTAGATAGCTGTGAGGAGATATGGAAAATCAATGTTGAAGCGATGATAAAGAGTAAAGGTGTGTGTTGCAAAGGACTGTTCTATGTTGCCTCTTACGATGGAAATATTCGCAGCATCGACATCCCGGTACGTGATAGTTTCATATATCAAGTATTTTATGATTGTTTTTTTTTCTTATGATTAACCAAGCACTGTATGTGACTTCATTATGATTAAAAGTACATAAAATACGAATCATTGATAAGTATGTTTTTATAACTGCATATTTTATTATCATGAAACTGAATACAATAAGCTATCATAATAACGGGTTCAATATCAGTTGCAATAATAAAACTAGACTTACTTTGTATTAAACTTTTATATCCAAAAGAGTTCGTTTAAATAAAAGATAAATAACTTTTTGCTATTGTTAATCTATGGCTATTGTTAATGATATAATTGCTTTTTATACGGAAAATATTACTTGTCTTCGATATAATACAGAAATAGCAAATATATGTTGACACATGGGCGTCAAGTGAAAAAAAAAATACATCTGCAAGTATAGTTACTAAAAACAATAAGTGAATCAAATAAAACAATTTTAAAAAGTAATGGAAAGAAAAAACATAATCGAGGCGAGAGCCTCGATTTCTGGATTTGCATTCTTGATGTGCCCCTCCCTGTAGGGAATCCTGGCTATGCTCTTGTATATACATGTATATATATGCTTGTCTTGTTAATTTGTCTTAGGTTCTGTCAGATAATAATAAGTTCATAATTCTGAGCTTGTGTTGTATTTCTCAGGAAAGTAGGTTTCATTATCGCTTTGCTTTCCATAAATGGTTTTATTTGTTCTCAAAAAACCCAACAAGTGACTAAAAAGTAAACAGCTATGTACATTTCAATAACTGTTTGGGCTACATTTATGAAATTTGAGATGCTAAGCAGTCAAAGGGGTTTTAATAAATATACCAAGTTTCATGTATCTAGCTTAAGTAGATTTTGAGTTGAGTGAGGTCAAAAGTGATTCCAAATGGTTCCTGTAAATAACATTTACGGTGTTTTATTGCCAGAGAACTGGCAACACGCTTCCGCGTGTTTTGATCAAGCACGGAAGTTTAACTGTGCAATTAGCCACATTTTTATATACCTTTTACAATGCGTACAAGTCGTAATTATGACTATATTGTACCTTTCAGACTGGAGAGATAAAGCAAACGATATACATCTGTGATCAGGCAATATCTGCGGATTTAGTTTTGGCTAAGAATCAGTACATTCTCATGGGCACATTAGGTGGCGCGTGTGTATGCTTCCATACAGAAACAAAAACGATTTTATGGCGTTGTACACTTGGCAGCCCCGTTTTCGCCAATCCCATAGTATATGACAACGAAAAATACGTTGTATTCGCTGAAGTTAATGGCGAAATTCATTGCAGAACCGTCGAGAAAGGCATCAAGGTAATTCGTGTTACTCAATGCTTTGTAAAAACTAACAAAAAACTTTAATCTGTGAACATCTGAGTCATTTCGGAGCCTTCCTAAATGACGCTACAGTAATTCCATCCGAAACAGACGATTTTTTGCGTATTTAAATTACCAATTTACAGCGACAATGTCTGGAGTATATAAAAGACCAACCTTACCCGCGGCTCCGCCCGCCTCGCTCGTTTATCATGATAAGAAGTAACATATGTGTTAATCTAGGTTGTATCAGTACTTTTTACGTAAAAGAGTAAAAAACATACTTACGTTCGCACAAACTTTTAAATTTATAATAGTTTAAAAAATATTAGGAAGGTTGTAAGATTCTAAGATGTTAGAATTTTCGGTGATTCCACTGCGGCGGCAGCAACTTTCCTTTAGTTTTTACTGTAAAGCAGTTTTTGTTTTATGTAGTGTTTAAATTACTACTTTACAGCGACAATGTCTGGAGTATATAAAATACCAGTTTCTACCCGCGGCTCCGCCCGCCTCTCTCGTTTATCATGATAAGGTGTATCTGTAAAGCAGTTTCTGTTTTATGTAGTTATAAGTGTCTTGCTCTTGTATTCTTTAGACAAGGAATGCTTCGGCGGCGTAACATTCCAACTCAGTTTTCAAGGGCCAGATAATGTCTGATAGATTTACCGTTATATATAAGGTTGGTAAGAGATACATTCAAGACAGTGACCACTTAATATCAAGTGGAATATATTTAGTGCTACCATGACATTAAAATACTTTATATAAAGTGACTTTTTATGGAAATAATTCCGTTAGTTATTAATTTCGCTTGAATTTTGTACTTTAGACGGCACCGTTGGTTCGGGCAGTCGATAAACTTCTGAGCCTATTTGGACTTTTATAACATGCAACACTGATCGCCCAATAAGTTAGTGACCAAGTTTTTCACAGGAGACACGAGTTAACGTCACTTAGCCACCCTTGTAACAATACACATTGAAGCAGCGTGGTGGAGTGCGTTTTAGGTCTTCTCCAATTATGGGGTGATCCATGCCCAGCAGGGGCGAGAAAAGGGCTACAGTCAAATCTTAATTTTTATTTATTAGAATGCATGCTTGAGGAAATTATTCAGAGAAATTGGTGCTTTTGATTTTAGTAATTATCATAAATATAATTTTCGTTTCAGATTTGGAAGTATCAAGGCGCAAAAGGAAATATATTTTCGTCATTTTATATTAAGGAAATTGAAAAAATGAAATGGCAAGTAGTATTTGGTTGCCACGACAATAAAGTTTATAGTGTTTATATAAAGAATTTTCAACCAAGCTTACATTGGAAAACCCAGCTCAGTTCCCCAGTCTATGCCACTCCCTGTCGTTTAAATGACAAATACCTTTTAGCTGTGGCAAATAATGGAAGTGTTCACATTATTGAAGAAGAAAGTGGCAACATTATTGGAGAATATCAATTGCCTAATGAAGTATTCTCTTCCCCTGCAGTATATGGTGATTATATATTTATTGGATGTAGAGATGATCATATTTATTCCATAAAATATGTAATAAATTTGTAGGAAACTTATTTGCGATATTCTGGGTCTAGCATACAAATGTAACATTTAAATACTATAAATAAATGCCTCCATTATTAAGTACTTTAAATACTAAATTTAATTTCATTAGGACCAAATTATTTGCTTTAGTGCCTTTGAGAACATTTTAATATTTACTCATTTTAATCGTAAAGCATTATAATGCTAATGTTTCAGTTGCTAGATCTATTTTATTTACCTGTAAACGCAATTGATAACATGACATATATTATGTCGGACACTACATTACTATTGCACAGTCTATAGATTTATTTACTTCCACTTAAAGTATTAACAGTTGACAATATAATAGTATCCTGATAAAAAATATATGCAGACACTTAACTAAAAATTATTAGTTGAATCGTGTAATATGTACATTTTGTAAATTTCAGCGTTAGTAAATATTTGCTACAAAAATAATAAAAAATAAGATATAAATTATACGGCTTATATATTAACTTATCCTCAATCCTTGCCTAGTTCAGCAACACATGAAGATTTTTAAACAGTTCAACATCCGACAGATGTATATGCCCGGTGTAAAAAGGTTTGCAAAGGTATTCAAATAAACAGTATCAGGTAAAAGGAAGAATAAGTTTAAGGTATATTAATAATTAATGTCCGCATTATAAAAAGTAATAGTTTTACGACAAAATAATGAATTGCAGAAAATAAATCACAAAGAAAATGTCTTAAAAAGTCTCTCACGTATGGACACCATAGCCCTAGCAAAATACTTTATCAAGCGCGGCATTTGTTTTAACAAGACTCACTAATTTTACCATTTGATTAGGCTTTGGGCGTGTACAACTCATCAATAGTGTACCTTTTGTTCATTTCATTTTATCAATAAAGTATTGTTGTGCAAAACAATAATATGTTTTTATACATATTTAGGACAAGAATCGAATACTGAACATTTGTGAAATACATATGTCCCTTGGTTTACCTTGCAATCTATTGCATATAACGCTTCTCATCACGTGTATACTTAAATAAGCACTATATTTTTATGAATACTAAAATTGAGGGGCATATAGGTACTAAAACTTGAACACCCGTGGAAAGACAGCGGACAACCGCCGCATGTCTCGACTCGCTGTAGCAGTCCGCAGCGGCGCTAATCCATCTTTGGCCTCATCTGTGTACAGTTGTTTCGACTAGACTGTCACAAATGGATTGTATATCAATCATTCTTTGGCAAAAAAACGACGGCAAAGTTGACTAGGCAAGTATAAAATCGCGTCACCTGCGGCCGCGCCAATTACTGTAGCTGTTGTTCCATAAAGACACGCATGCAACCTTAAAAGTTTTTAGCACTAAATTGGTAGTCAGTCTTTCTTGTAGCTATTTCGGAAACTATAAGTTCCGAATATATATATAAACAAGGACAGTCTACATTTTTTTTATAGGAGTAGCAAACTAACATGCATTCCACCTGTGATGGTTAATGAGCAGTGCCGCTCAGACATTCGTCGTCGATTAACCCCAGATCAGATTAGAATCCAATAAAAGGTCGATCACATATGCGTAGCAACACCTAAAGACTGAATTGGAACACCACAGATAATGATATCTCTTTTAACACACCTTTAAGCCAGATGCAGCCACACTTATCAATTAACGCGGAAGAAGGCAGTCGGTTAAAAATTGGTATAGCAAGAGTGTCACCAGAATCAAACCATAATAGAATTTTCATTTTAACTTAAAACTACCTTTCTTCTACGCTTTATATTATGTTTGTTAGATTCTGTACAAATTATTAAAAACAATGTAAGCACAATTTTACATCACTTTGTATATTCTATTTATTTATAAGTATACAGGAAAACTTGAGGGAAAAGTAAGAACACATGACTTTTTAAATGTAACTTTAATTCATGATCTTACACAGAACATTTAGGTGTACAATGAGCCGTTCGTTATATAGCTGAATAGGTATTACAATATTGATATGGTTGCTAGACCAAATAATGTTACAAAATGGAATGCTATTCTGATCCAAAATTACCTTCAACATCTCTTGTGCAGATCATTTTATGCCTTGTAAATCTTAAAATTATAAAAGCAATCTTAAAAGATGAATAAAATCTTATATATAACATATCTTATATTTTTGAAATATTATTTGGTAAATAAGAAAATCAAATCACTGCGGGGAGAGGTTACCATAGAGCATGTTGCACAATTACTTCTACACAATCTCTAAGCTCTTAAAACATTTACCCAAAAGACCCTATAGAACATTTTAATGTAGCCACTTTATATAAACAGAATATTTAAAAATAACAAGCAATATACATGATACATTAGGAATTACTGATCTTCCTCTCCCAGCTCCACTTTCACTTTGGAGAAGTCAAAGTCTTCATCTGTGCCACGCTTATAAATCTTAAGGACATCTAAGCAAGTGGTCTCAAAGTGTGTTGTTGCATCATACGACTCAGATATAAAGATTTGACTTTGACTGCCATCATCAGTAGGTTCATAATAATCAGTAACAGATACAAACTTCTGTCTGATGTGGCCCAAGAGATCCAGGCCTGGCTTAATTTCAGACTCGGGGTCATTAGTTTCCACAGTAGTGGACACCATGGCAATGAACCAGCCTTTGGCAGCCACCTGGTGAGTGTAAGACACCAAAGAGACATAGATGTCAGAATTTCTTCCCACTTGCTTCTGCGGGATAATGATTTGTGTAGACAGAGCATCCTTCGTGTTGGCAATGGGATGATCTAAGAGACAAATGCATCTAATCACCTGGCCCTTCTTGCGTACCCTATCAGGTACATAGCTGGGGTCACAATACACCTGCTTGCACTTAGCTATTTCATTTCCTGAGCGCACACCAACAACTTTTCCACCTTCTCCAAGGACAATCTCATCAATAGGCTTGTCTAACATGTAAGTGCCTCCATAAATGGCAGAAAGACGAGCAAATCCTTGAGGTAGTTCACCTAACCCATACATTGGGTACAGGTAGGGAGACTTGCCATACCGAGCGAGTGAATCGGAGTACAGCTTGATGCGACGAATCGTTTGGATGGCAGGCTGCTGCAAATAATTATCATCCAGATACAATGCCAGAGCATGCCCCGTAAAATCCTGCGTATTCCTGTCTAGTCCGAATTTATCGTAGAGCGACTGCATATTAGCAGTATTCGGGTCCAGATCTTTCCAGGTCTTGGCATCCTCCTCCAGAAAATCTTGGACATAGATTAAAAAGTTACGGAAACGCCTCTTTTCGAACATACCCATGAGATCGGAAGCCAATGCTTCCTTTTGATCCACAGGCACTTTAGAGATCTTACCCCCTTTGTACACATAGCTACCTTCCACCGACTTGAACTCCAAATAACGGGTGACGCCCGTGTGGATGAGCAATTTCACGAGAAGGCCATTGGCCATCAAAAATTTCGGAATCAAATCCACGTTCCAGTCGCGACCTCGACCGTAAGTCTCGTCCGGCGCTGGTGCATTGAACTTTGAAAACAATTCGTCTAACGGGGTAATTGACGCAGATTCTCCTCCATAATACTTGTTACGATCAATGTGTAAAACCTTCTTTCCGGACACGGAGAGCATTCCGCTGAGGATACATTCCTTCAGGCCAGTGCCAAGCACGATTGCGTCGTATTCTTCATCCATGTTGTTTGTAACTTTATGTCTTCAGATATGAAAGACTTTTTATGGGAATCAAGGTCTAAGTAGACCGGGGCTTAAACGTCAAAATGTCGGAAGTATTCGTAGATACTTGAACGAATATGTCCGCCATCCGTCGATGACGTCGACGATTATAGACCATAGACATTCTTAGTAGTTTATCTCATTTTAATACCAACATTACAAACTTTACAGCTGCGCATTGCGCAAAGAATATTCTGTTTTTGGTTCATAAATTTATTTTATAACATCTATCTCTTTTTAATTCTCAAGTAATCAAGAAAATAGTTAAATTATAAATAATATATAATCGGTGTGTCAAGAGAACGGGATAAATGTAACTAGTTTATTTAGTTTTAAAAAATGTTTTTCCTTGTTCGACGTATAGTATAGATAAAAAGGAAACAAGTATTATTTAAAATGTTTTTACGGTTTTGGCTTTAGTGCCTTTAAACCTTATTTTATTAAGTTGCAGCCAGTTTCAAAAGGCACATGCACAGGTTTTGACATAGACATAGCTTGTAAAAAATATTCGCTGTGACAGAAAAATATGTAGTGTGCTTACAAACTTTATAGTTCGTAATTGAAACAGACAATATATTATTGACCTGTCTATGGTATTCCTTTTTTATTATGAGCAGTCAATTTGACGGTGTCAAGTCGTCAGTCACTTGTCAATTTTAATCGAGCCAGTCTGTAGCTTGTTTTTGAGTTTTGTTCTGTCTCTTCTATACTCACACATTGTTTTCGTCGTGGCGGTCAAATAACGTTATACTTTTATTTTTTAAACCTTTTCGACCGAACAATGAATTAGTTCTGTTTATTTCGAATTCTAATGACTCGGTTTGTGGTAGAAATTAAAAAAAAAACACCAGTGATGTGTGAAATAGTGAACAGATGATTTCAGTCCATATGCTACAACGTTTACGAGACATTCTCTTCATTCACAACGACAATTAACGAAAACAACATTCGACGGTTGTAGAATTTAAAGCTTTAAATGAGAGCGCGAAGCGAACAGACCGTTCCTCAGATGAGTAAAAATGTCAACAGAGGGAAGTGGAGAGACTCCTTCGGTCGTTCCAAGTTTGCCGGGGGCCCCGGAGCAAACTTATCTTTTTCCGAAAGCCAAAGGTCACTCGAGGTCTATAAGTCATGGCGGGACACCTATGTTGGCTGGGAATCCTGCGGCAGCGAGACCGGCTCTCAAGTCGGCGATGCGCGGCCACCAGCGGGCACTATCGCACGGTCAGATTGGCGAGGGGCCTCGCGCCGCTTCGGGGCCCGGCCACAGTCGCACCGGTAGCCGGACGGACTTCATCCTTCCACCCGGCCACAGGGACGCGGCGCCTGCTAGCGCGCTGCCCAGGCTAGCCTCCGTACGAGCGCATCACTCACGACAGGCCTCCCGCTCCGATTCCATATATACATTGAGGCGACCATCCGTAGTTGGGCCCTGGCAAAGAACGGTCTTCTGGCTGATGAGACGTCAGCAGCCTGCAGTTGACAACCGACACCTCATAGTAATCCCTAATCACCTTGTGCCAGACAAAACTCCACCAAAGGATCACCCGAATGGAAAGCGATGTGACAACAAGGTCAGGACTACTAAGTACACCTTGCTGTCATTTATACCTAAAAATCTGTTTGAACAATTCCATAGGATTGCCAATGTGTACTTTATATTCATAGTGCTTCTAAACTGGGTGCCGGCTTTAAATGCATTTGGCAAGGAAGTGGCCATGCTGCCAGTGTTGTTTGTGCTAGGAGTGACCGCTATCAAGGATCTCTTTGAGGACCGCCGCAGACACCTCTCGGACAAGAGGATCAACAACTCATTCTGTCGGGTGTATAAAAAGTAAGTTCTTTCAGAACATTTCACAATAATTAATTAATAAATAAATTCTATTAATATTTATCCTGTAGCAGTCCAAGCTTTTCTATATTCATATATTATACTCTTATATGAATATAGAATAACTTCTTATACACATTTTCATACATACTTCATAGGAATTTTAAAATTGAAATCTTTTCAAATCTAGAGTTTTATACTTGAAAAATTGAAACAGAATGTGGCTACTTGACTTGTATTTTGTTTCATATGTTATTATCATTAGTACCTTTATATAAACACAGAAAAAAAAATATATTTAAACAATACAATTTTTTAACATTTCAAATTTAAGACATCCTGTATAGTTAAGACAGTTTGTTAAGACATCCTATATATATAATAACAATTCCCACACGCAAGGTAAAAGTCAAGTCATAATTATAAATGGCAAGAACTTTGCTTTGTGTTCAAGAGATAATTTAATAAAATAATTAATATAATAATTAGGCAATATAATGGCACTTTATTGAATACTAATATTTGTCATTAACCCAAAAAATACCTTTATTTATAAAGGTTTTTGCATCTAACCACATTCATGTATTATTACATGAAATATGTATAATAATAATAAAGATAAAAATGTTTATGGAAACATGTTTATCTTTATTATTATTATACATAGTTTTTCTTCCAACTTGTCAACAGTATAATGCGCATAAGTTAGGGAATAAATAAATTATTGTGTATTGACACTTCTTTGAAACTTAAACACAGCCTATTTATCTTTTACATGAGCAGTTATAGCTTAATAGTTAAAACTCAACTGCGACTCTCAGCTAAAAGTCCAAGGTTTAAACCTCAGGCATGTACCACTAATATTCCTAAAATTATGTGCTATAAGGAGAAGAATGTTTTATGAGGAAACCTAAAAAAAAGAAAATACTGAAATGGATGAACACTGAATGGCATGATTAGTTAAATCAGCAGACTAAATGATACAACATGAAGCTTCATACATTTTCCATACACGCGTATGTATCCTACGAGTAGTGAGTGATGTAATGTGCTTTATTCTTTTATGTCACCAGAATAAACATCACTTACCTCATCACATATTGGCCTTTTACCAAAAGTATACTGAACAAAGGCTATCGCCATCATAAATTAAAAAAAATGTTGTTCTGAATTGAAATCTGTTGTGAGTCTCTTGTTGTCTTCTTTTGAATGATACAAGATTAATTTTGTCATTTAGATGTAAAATTTAACGAATTTAAGAACTACTTGAGAAGATGCTATCTAACCTGTTTGGTATTACTAAAAAAATATTTGAAGGTGAATTGAAGTCATACTTGTAAATAGTAATCAAAATTCTTGTAAGAATATTTTATGTCCAAGAAAGTTAGTCAACATTTACATACCAACTAAGAATAAAAATAATAATTGTCATTCCTAATGATTAAACACAATAATAAACAACAATGGGTCGTTTAAAGCATAATAGCATTTTACTACATTGTTTATTGTTGACTATGTGTCACTCATATCTGTAAGTGATGAGTATTGAATTTACATAATGTAATTCTAGGGTTATCTAGGCCCTAGTTGTACCAAGATGTAGACTCAAGCATAGTATTTGGACAGAGCATAGTAGCTATATTTTATCTATTCTGGCTTACACAATTGAGCAATAAATACATTGTAGGATAAATTTCTCAGCCATACTTTAGAAGGGAAGTTTGTGTCATCAATTTAAATTCATAATTTTGTAATTTTATTATAATTGATAAAATTGAACTAAAAATCTTGCGTATCCCACTTAAATTGCTGGTTCTTAAAAAGTGCTGATGAATGCACAGAATTTTTCACATATAAGAAACATGAGCACCAAAAAGGATTAAAAAAAATTGGCAAAGTGCAAGTTGGACTCGCGCACGAAGGGTTCCGTACGGAAGAACGGCTTCCGTTCCGTATTCCGTTATCTATTTAAATCGGCAAAAATCGCGTTTGTTGTATGGGAGCCCCCATTAGATATGTATTTTAATTTGTTTTTAGTATTTGTTGTTATATCGGCAACAAAAATACATCATTTGTGAAAATTTGAACTGTCTAGCTATTACGATTCTTAAGGTGACAGACAAACGGACAGCGGAGTCTTAACAATAGAGTCCCGTTTTTACTTTTTGCGTACGTAACCCTAAAAAGGAATCATTGAAAACCTAAATTTGTTGAATACTAGTTTAACCCGCGTCTCTGCACGTTTCAGTCACGTTTACCACGGTTATGAGTATCTCATATATTAATCCAGGTCATAAACTCTCTGTGCGCCAAATTTTAACAAAATCCGACCATTAGTTTTTGCATGAAAGAGTAACAAACACACGTCCTCACAATCTTTCGCATTTATTATATTAGTACTAGCTGACCCTCGACCGGAAAGGAAAAATGATTAAATTACTAAAATAGCTATTAAAAAATAAGGGTTGATCGTAG
>DWLI01001458.1:0-15517 GCA_018249915.1 Cecropterus dorantes dorantes | reverse complement strand
GATTTCGCCTGCTTGCTGCGTAATAATAAATGCAAGTCACAAAATAAGATTTTTTTTAGTTAGTCTGTAAGTTTGTGTGGCGAAAATGGTAAATTTTTCGAGTCAAGACCATTCGGAGGATAAGGATGAGGATAAAAAAGTAAATTTTAAGTTTTTGTTTGTCTGTGTTTGAAATTGCATCAAATTGAAACTTAAAATGCGATTAATTACTGTAATATCTGATTAACATTCATCATTACAAAATATTTTATTTGTGCATATAAATTTATTGGTATTTTTAAGTTAGACAAAGCTTTAAACCCTTTAGTGGCGACCAGTAATGTTAATACATTATTTATATGTAAGTTCATACAAACACTTTAAAAAAAAAGAGCTATATAAGAAAAAATATGTGCCACTTTATTTTATTTAAATATAACCACAAAGTTTTCCATTACTTGCATCTTGTAACTTATAAAGTTTACTACATAATGTAAATTAAAGATATTTTATCAGATATATCATTATGCTATTTTTCATATTGTATATGAATACATGCAGCAATGAAACAGAATTTTATTACAAGAAAATTTGACATTGAACCACAAACATTGTAGGTCTTAACCTTAATTCATTTACTGAGATTACTAATTTAAAAATATGATATGTACAAATACAATTGTACATACTTAAAATGAGGAGTTCTTTTACATAATAAATATGTAAATTTAGTACTATGACACTGCTTTATCAGCTTATACATATAAGAGTAAGTATTCATTGACCTACTAATACAGTTGTTCTGATTTGTAACTGTTATTAGAATAAAAATATCACAATTTTCAAATTGCAATTTCCCCACTAGTACCATGTAAATACGTATAAGGTACACTTGTAAAAGTGACCAATTTATACTAAATAAAATAATTAATATAGTGTACATACTAGAAAATGATGTTTCCGCACCCTCCATCCTATATTCTGTACAGGTCCCTTCAGTTCATAGCGGCCATCACCTCTCAGTGCGATTGACATAGTCTGCAATGCTTGTTCTGTAAAGTTAAAGAAATTATTTATTGTTATTAAATTGAAAAAGCAAATGAACATGCAGTCAACCTGACAATAGTTACTGATGCTTATGAATGTCTGTAATCAACAAAAACAGGCTGGGGTTTAAAAAAAAACATGGTTTCTACACTCATAGCCCCGCAATAAGATTTTTTCCTGTGTTGCGGGTGCCATGGACGCACAAAGACGAAAATACAAGCACTTAAACCCATAACAGAAATCTAAATTCATCATTCAGATGTCAGTCTGGCTGGGGATCGTACCCGGAACCCACCGGGTTGATTTTTGTTGATTTTTTACAAACATAGATTTCTGCCCTTATGTAGTTATGGTACCACCATAGTTTAACCATGATGGATTCTGCCACCTTTAATATTTTTCAATTCAGAGCCATAAAAGTATGTTTAATTAAAATAAATATAATATACTGACTATAGTTTCTTCATTCATAACCCCTCACTTATATCGCATGTGAAATAGATATTAATGGTAGGTAGCTTAATTAGTTAATCTATTTAAGTTCAACTAAATATCAGATGCATGGTAAAGTGCAGTTTAGTAAAAATACTAGGCCAATATTAAACGGCTAATTTAGCTCGTCAGCTATGGTATTAACACCAAAACAATTCCACATAAACCCATTTTTATGATACAGCCTGCTACAATTAAACATTTTAAAGGAATTAGGTGAAATTGTGTAATCAATAATCACTCCTTACAGTGAGTTTTGTAATAAACAAATGAAAAGTATAAGTAAAATACAAATTTGTCGAGAACACAAAAATATACATGTATCTGATATTTATCTTATCTGGGGATTATTTAGGGCAATCGTGAATGGTTTACACATATAGAAATAGCTTCAATGATATCACTAGAAGGAAATAAGTCATAAAAATATACATTATGCAAAAACTTTTGGCTTAATTACCTGCTATATCTAAAGGGTAATTAGTAGGATCCAAGAAACTTCTCACTGGTAATGATAGAGCTAGAATTTGGTGTTTCAAAACTTCATTTATATAATTCTGAAAAAAAAAAAGTTATGCAATACTCAATACATATTTAAGCTGTGATCTAGATGCACACAAATAGAACTAATAAGGAACTTGTCATATTTTAAATTTTGTTTTTGTAGAAACCCATTATTTTTGAGTAATTTGCACATTTCCAATATTAATCAGATTTTTTTGATAAAGACTATGTATATCATTTTTTTTTTAATAAAACTTTCTTCTATAAGGAATTTATCTATGACTTTTGTTTTTAAACTTTGATTAGGTACATACTAATCTGAGTTGGAATGCCTAAGATAAGTATGTCTCCATTATCCTGTCCTTCAGACTAGAAAACCACAGTGCTTAAGTCTGCTGCTGGGCATCTTAATGTATAATTTTAAGTATGTAGAATTAGCTAAGTTGGAATGCCTAAGATAAGTATGTCTCCCTTACTATGTACTTTGGACTAGAACATGGAACTGCTTACACTGCTGTTAGGCCTCTTAATGTATAATCAATATGTAGACTTTTAGATAGGGTAGGAAAGTATGGGTATAAACTCTGAATACCTGTAAAGCTATCTGTCTTTCAGCAATAAAGGATGGTTGCATGTTCCCAATAAGTTTCTTTGGTGGCAGCGGCAGGTCGATGTTGGCTTGATGTAGGCTGGCGTGGAGCGCCGCAAAGTCGCGGTACCTCCGTGAAACCACCCACTTATTTTCCTTACACGGACCCCTTTGCACCCGCAACACATATTCCTAGAACAAATTCTCAAATGAATCACCTTCACATAGGAGAAACCAACAACCATTGCGAAATCGCCGGAAAATCGTGACTACAACAAAAAAAACACTTACAGTATGTTTGTTGATATTTTGTGCATTTTCGACCGTACATAAAAGTTTCTCTGTATCATCCACGATACCTTTTGTTCGTAAGGATTTTTCAAATATAGCCATCACATCGAATATGTAAAGCAATATTTAATTTTAATAGCTACAGTACAGACACTAAACATTTTGTTATCAATCAAATGACAAACATTGACTAGCGTTTGACACATTCCCAGAATAAAACACTACGAACACAGAATGTACAGACCATAGGATAGTCAAGTATCTATGACTATGGTAAATACCACAGACACAGACAGATGATTATGACAGCGTATTAGAAGTCACATGGTTGCCAACTAATAAAAATAAAAATATTTTCGTGGGACCAAATTTTCAATAACTAATAAAATAATTATCATAACAATAACTATCAAATTATATAAATCGTATGAATATTAGGTACGCATATGATACTGATTAGCGTACTAATGAATTTAAAAATTTTTGCTTAGTCTAGAAAGTTGTTTTAATTATTGACAAAAATAAATTTTAGAACGATATTCTACTGCGGTGGACCACAGACAAAGATCGATTGTGTCATTTCCGGTAATATCGCAACGAGTCGCGAGCGGAGAGCACCACCTTTCAGTCTGTCTTTTAGTTGAATATTTGTGAAAAATGTCGCTGATCTCCGCTCGTTTGGCCTCTTCGGTGGCCAGGCGCTTGCCTAATGCCGCAACGCAGGTAATAATTCGGTCTAGTTACTTAGATTATGTTTAATACTAAGTCTTATCCTCTCATCCGGCGATAATGTCGATTTAATGTCTACCGATTTTACTTGACAAATATCGAATTAATAGCAAAAAAATGTAACAAACAAGTGATTTCATGCTATTACAATGATCAATGGTGCCTAACTCTGTTATTCATATATAAATCATAACTCAGTTATCACATCGGAAAATTCGTGTTATGTAATAGAGGGCGATCAGTTTTGTCGTATTGAGCATGTCCATTTTGTACTTCGGCATGAGAAGAAGATAAGATCGCTGAAAATGTGTGTATACGTGATAATATTTCATGTAAGATGCGTAAAGTGGTGTTAAAAGTGAAGTTGTATTGGTTATGTTTCAGGTATCGAAGGTGGCGGTGCCCGCGGTCGCGGTGGCAGCGCGCAAACTCCATGTCTCGTGCACGCAGCGCGCCGCCGAGATCTCCACCATCCTCGAGGAGAGGATCCTCGGCGCCGCCCCTAAGGTCAGTGCTAAGTGTTACATAAACCATCTGTCAACTGGCTACAGACTAAATCAATACCTTGTTATGGTGTATGGACTGGACTTTTTAGCGGATTAGTATGACTTAATAATGTTTATATTACATGTATTATGTAATTCCAATCGAAAGAATTTAGTCTTTTTCCAAAATATTTTTTAGTTTCAAGTTTACAATACAACCTTTCAAATTGACATTGGAATTGGTTCGACTTTGGTTCAATCTAATTTGAACTATTCTTAAGAGAAAGATTTTTTCTTTTTATTAATTTTTAGGATAGTTAATGAAAAAAATCCAGGTCAAGAAAACATTTCGATAGTTCAAGGCTATAATTATTTTTATCCGAAGAAGAATTTTTGTATAACCTTGAGTAGTTTTAGATAACAGATATGGAACAAAATGCTGACCCAGCAAAGCTGAAATTTCTTTAAAAATATCTACATAATTTAAACTCTACAAATCAATATGTACTTCATCAATAAATATTTTTAGTATGAAAATTTATTATCTATGAATATTATTTTATGTTACAAAAAACCAAGCATTATGAAGTAGGTATGATTATAGACATTTTTACTTTATGGGCAAAATTATGTCCATAAGCTATACCTTCTTAATAATACAGAATAAATAACTTGGTAGATATTATTGCAAGGTTGGCGATTTCAATTCCTGACTGGAACAAACATTTGTTGTTCTAACATTTTACTGTTAGAATCATGTATGTATTTTAAAACAATTTAGTTTCAATGACCCACATGGTATAGTAGTCCCCAAGCTGGTCTGACATGCAATGGATTTCGGGTTCAATCCCCGCCATACAGATATTTCAACAATGAAATGAAATATTTTTATTTTGCATAGGCCTACGGGGGCTCTTACAAATTGTCTATTACAATTTTTTCTCACCGAGACCCAGAACATAAACTAAATAAATTTAGTTTATGTTCTGGGTCTCAGTGTTTGTGTATTTGTGTGTTCATGATACCCACAACACAGGAAGAAATCCTTATGTGGGGCATATTGCAGAAAGACTTACGAGTCCAGAAAGCGTACAAATTTATAATATAAGTTACATTACATCATCATCATATACACTTTAGTAGTTTGAAAGTGTTATGTTATTATGAAAAATGTTGTATGCATTTTTTGTAGGCCGACTTGGAAGAGACTGGTCGCGTGTTGAGCATCGGTGACGGTATTGCCCGTGTCTATGGCCTCAAGAACATCCAGGCCGAGGAGATGGTGGAATTCTCCTCTGGTCTCAAGGTATGTAGATCTTGATACTCCTACTATTGAAAACGTTTTTAACTTCAATATAATAATATAATAAGGTTGTCATTTTGATTGTTTTTTTTTCGTAATATATGCAACTTTACTGCATAATATAAGCAGATATTTTGTCAGTTGCACTGATAAGTAAGAAGTAACACTTATGTAATTGAATCACTAGAGGAGATACTATAATAAAAAATATAGTTTTTATTAAACAAATCTACAAAAAATAATTAAATTTTATTAATGCTTCTTTGTACTTAAATACTAAATATTATATCAAGGGCTAACTAACCTGTCTTGTATGCTGTATAAAATTAAAGTGTAATTATGTAACCACTGATAAGGTGTATCATTGATTAATTAGTTATGGATGAGAAACACTTGAAGTTTTAAGCTGATATTAACATATTGGAAGCTATGTTTATGCATTTATTAACACTGCTCATAAAATAATTTTCTTATCTCGATAAAATGCAAAATAGCTGTTAAAATGGATTACGGATTATACATCTTAAACACTGCTATCTTTATCTATTATTATGATTTTTTTTGTAGCTACTACTACAGTTTGATTATTTAATACTATACTCAGTCTTATCAAAAGCAGATATTTTAAACTAGCCTTTATTGAACTTTTGAGCCATTATTGACAAATATATAAAAATAGTAGGTATCTTTGTGGTTTCACTCATAGGCACCACTGTCACTCCTATTTTTACCCAATAAATAAAATTCGTGTAATATTTTCTATGTTACATAATAAATCATAGTAATTCAAATGATGCAAATTCGCTATATTCACAATGCCATAAATACTACTTTAAACTTTTTAATATAAATTTCATACTAGGGTATGGCCCTCAACTTGGAGCCCGACAACGTCGGTGTGGTAGTGTTCGGTAACGACAAGCTGATCAAGGAGGGCGATATCGTCAAGCGTACCGGCGCCATCGTAGACGTGCCCGTCGGCGAACAGCTTCTCGGCCGCGTCGTCGACGCCCTGGGTAACGCCATCGACGGCAAGGGACCCATCGACACCAAGAGCCGTATGCGAGTCGGTATCAAGGCGCCCGGTATCATCCCCCGTGTGTCTGTGCGCGAGCCTATGCAGACTGGTGAGTTGTAAATATGAATATAGAAATGTGGTGGATAGAAATGTATAGGTATTTTGAAGGGAAAACTGCTTTAGGCGTGTTGAGCACTGTTTGGGTGAACAAAAATCATGAAGATCGCGTCCTCGTCACTTAACGTTTTCCATGACCTATATGTATACTGTGTATATATGTGCATAGATAGGTATATCTATCCATGCGTTATAAGTATATGTCTATATTTTCTGCCTTTTTTTCTTTAGAAAAGCAGTAGATACCTACCTACTTATATTTACACTTAAAATGTGTCTCATTAAAAGACAACCTGCATCTACTCCATCAATGAATGTAAAATTAAAAATCGGCCTTTAGGAAATGCTTGCAGTTTTTGGTCACTATCATTTCTGATTATCATTACATAAAATTTCATCATGTTGCATCAATTACATAAACATAAGTAACATAATAAGGTATCAACAAACTGATACTTTGCCAAGAACAACAGTCGAAATCAAAATTATCATTGCATTATCTATGAATGTATATAATACTTATAAACATTTATATTCAATATAATATATTACTTAAAGCTTTGTATATAAAACTGGCCACTAGCTGAGAGTATACTGCATGCCGAACTACATGTATATACCAAAAAAATGTACATGTTATTACTTTAGAGTTTGTACTTTAGAATTTGAACTACATATGTACCAAGTTGGATGCTTACATATATGATTGTTTTCTAATCAAATAAAACAAAAAAAATCCCAGACCTGCCTTAGGTTTTTCTTAAAGAGCTAGATTTAGATATTTAGTGGATAAACAGTTTACAATTACGTCAGATAAAGGAATAAAAAAATTATAATAAAAAGGGTAATGTCATTTAACAACTAAAATTCTCATGAAACAGGTATCAAGGCTGTGGACTCGCTTGTGCCCATCGGTCGTGGTCAGCGTGAGTTGATCATCGGCGACCGTCAGACCGGCAAGACCGCCCTGGCCATCGACACCATCATCAACCAGCAGCGTTTCAACAAGGGCGAGGATGAGAAGAAGAAGCTGTACTGCATCTACGTCGCCATCGGACAGAAGAGGTCCACCGTCGCCCAGATCGTGAAGAGGCTGACTGATGCTGGTGGGTGTTTCTTTTTTTTCAACATATTTTTTCGGTAGTTTTTGGTAAAATTGAAGTTGGGTAGAAAAATTGAGGAACATGCACTTTATACAATACGTAAGACATTATAGGCCTTTACTCTGCGTTTTCAGTTGGGTTTGCTACATCTGCACTTTAAGTAATAGAAAAAAAAAACTACATGAAAAGTATTATCTTTAGTTCATGACACAAAGTCTATTTTTGTTTGAAAGAGAATGATTTTGACTGGTTAAAGTGCACTGATAACAGATAGTTGATCACATATGTAAGAAGAGTGGGAAAAAAAATATTTACTTAACTTTTTTTTTTGATATGGAACTAGCAAATGAGCGTGCACTCCACCTGATAAGTGACTACTAACATCCATTGGCATCTGAAATCAACATCAGGTAACACCAGACTTTGAGAAGTTTGTCAACAGTTGTGTTGCTGCTCTGCTGAGGACTAGGTTAGAACACCGCCGATAAGTATGTCTTCCTGACCACAACCTTCAGAATAGAACACATCAGCTGTTAAAAGGCAGAAATAGGTGTGGCAATGGTGCCTCCGGAGTCGAACCACAGAAGTTCTACCACCTTCAATCACCCTCAAGTTTACCTTATTCATTGATTGTATCTCATGTTCCAGGTGCCATTAACTACACCATCATCGTGTCCGCCACCGCGTCTGACGCCGCTCCCCTGCAGTACCTGGCGCCATACTCCGGCTGCGCCATGGGAGAGTTCTTCCGCGACAACGGCAAGCACGCCCTCATCATCTACGACGATCTGTCCAAGCAGGCCGTGGCCTACCGTCAGGTGTGTAATAGATAATATGTTAAGTTATGGTTCAGTATGTTATCATGATTTTGTTTTTAAAGAGCCGTTAAACACTGTATTTACAGAGAAAAAGCACTATTTTCGTAATAAAAGTTTTATGCACTGTGTATTATTAAGTAAAGTAACCCTTTGTTAAAGCAGTCAAAAAACGTGCTAGAAAAATAGAATTAAGATTATTTTAGTTGTCGGCATCATGCAAGAATCTTAAAGGTATTAAATATAAAGTATTGAAGTTATTAACTATAATCAAGTTTTAGAAACTTAGTTTTTTGAGCTAATGTGTTTCTAAATTTTATAACATCACTCCACAGATGTCTCTGCTGCTGCGTCGTCCCCCCGGTCGTGAGGCCTACCCCGGTGATGTGTTCTACCTCCACTCCCGTCTGCTCGAGCGTGCGGCTAAGATGTAAGTCTCGACTTATATTAATTAAACATAAAATATATTAGGAAACATCTATTAAAAAAAAAAAAACATTCATCGTCGTCAAAAGATAGTCGTTTTACTGTACGCGAAAAAAAGAAATTTTCGTCTTTTTGCAACATTTGTCACAAGGAATTAGCAATAAAGTCCACACGATGGTAACTGGCCACAAAGACAACAATAATCTCCCCATACTATAGAGTCATTCCTGAACTTGCAATAGATATGTTGGTACCCCTGAAATTTTGATGAGGCATACCAACATAGCCCATGTTGGTATGCCTCATCAAAATTTCAAACTGGAGTTATAAGACAGAAATACACTTTACCTTAACAAATAAATGAATGAATGAAAATGAATATCTTCATCTTACAGGTCCGACAAGATGGGTGGCGGTTCCCTCACCGCCCTGCCCGTGATCGAGACCCAGGCCGGTGACGTGTCCGCCTACATTCCAACCAACGTGATCTCCATCACTGATGGCCAGATCTTCTTGGAAACTGAGCTGTTCTACAAGGGTATCCGTCCCGCCATCAACGTCGGTCTCTCTGTGTCCCGTGTCGGTTCCGCTGCCCAGACCAAGGCCATGAAGCAGGTAAGATTCTGTTGAAAAACAAAATAGTGTCAGGTTAATGAGATTGAATGTGTGCTTATATTGTTTGAAGACCAGCACAACTTTAGTTTTTCCATATATGAACTTGATATTGTAAAAATCTATTACGCTTTGCGATTATGTAGAAGCTATTTTTACTTAAAAAATATCTATGCATTGGAATATTCTTAAATTTTACCTTTGTTTAATCATTTGTGACTATTATTTTAAATTGAGAATTTATTTGCTTCCATATTATAGTTAGGTACGATATGAATAAAAAAATGGTGATACTACATTTTGCAGTAAAAAATAAATTATTGTTTACAGGTGGCTGGCTCCATGAAGCTGGAGTTGGCTCAGTACCGTGAGGTCGCCGCTTTCGCCCAGTTCGGTTCCGACTTGGACGCCGCCACCCAGCAGCTGTTGAACCGTGGTATGCGTCTTACTGAGCTCCTGAAGCAGGGCCAGTACGTGCCAATGGCCATCGAAGAACAGGTCGCCATCATCTACTGCGGTGTGCGCGGACACCTCGACAAACTGGACCCCACCAAGATCACCGCTTTCGAGAAGGAATTCACCCAGCACATCAAGACTAGCCACCAGGGTCTGCTGAGCACCATCGCCAAGGACGGTCAGATCACGCCCGAGTCGGACGCCGCTCTCAAGAAGATCGTCACCGACTTCCTCGGTACCTTCACATCGCAGTAAGCGCTTAGTATGAACGGAGTTAGACTTTGACCTGAAATTGTGTTTCGTAAGTTATAAATCGGCAACAGACGTGGCACAATTTCATGTTAAAATTCCAATGTTAAGTGATCGTCAACGGAAGCATTCTACGCGTATTTAATACTTCCGTCAGCGATCTTGTAGTTTCATTCGTATGGACTGTATTGAATGTGAATACAATCATGGAATGTATTTATCTCGAAACGTCAGGTGTTATATATAAACTAAAATATTACTTGGTGTCTTTTATTTCACGCCCTTTTTGATCCAACGAGACCAACTTGTAAAAATTGGAATTCTCTCTAAAAAAAGGATTGGATGTACGAAATAATTTATTGAATAATTGGAATTTGTAGTAAATGTTATTTGGCAAACCACAGGTCTTTTTTTTACTCAATGATATCCAAGAACCTTAAATTGTGGACCATCTCAATACAATACAATTAAATAATTGTTAATAAAAGATACTAGACCTTATTATACTTTAAGAGCCCTTTACTGTAAAATTCAATGGAAAAAGCTGGGCCCCGTATATGATTACGCACGTTATGAGTTATGCCACCGCAATCTAGCACTTTTTGATGATACTCTATCGTCAAAGTTTTTATTTAGTAAAATGGCGGCTTTTTGTATTTGCCACTCATTAAAAGTTTAATTTATGAATTTAGGGCGTCTCCAAGGGAAGGGCAGTTGCTTTTCTGCTTGCGTGATTTGTATATTGGATTCATTACATTTTTTTATTATTTCAACTTGTTTACTTCTAAACATATAGATGTATTTTCACTTAAGCTTAAAGACTGCCTAGAACTTACTAGAATTAATTCCAAATTAACCCTTGTTTTTTGTTTATGTAATATTATTGATTGTACATTTAGCAATGTTTGTAACTGGACTTGTATTCATATTTAAGCAATAATGTAACAACTGTTAGTGAACCAAATAAATAAAATAAAATTTGCTTTCATTCCTTGATTGATCCTTTTATCCTGTTTCTAGTCTGCATTACTCAGTATACACATAGGCGGCTCAAGTATGTATAGTGCACGTGTGCAATCAATACTCTGGCGTTTTTTTTATGAAGTTTGTCGCCTTCTATGTGTGGTGTAGCTTTCGGTGCTCCGTAACACCCGGCGCCTAAGCGCACCATTCCATCCGCACTATAGGTAAAGCCACCGCTGGTATTACCCCTAGAGATCCAAAAAAACTATGTCAACTACCAGGAACATTGGTTGCACTGTGACCAATGTAAACGGGCTTTGGTACCTTATCCCAAATATTTGTATTTATCTATAGTTTTATGACATCTGTGAAATTTATCTGTCAAACTCCAGCAGGTCGAAATATGACAGATACTGTCACAACAACGCATGTGAAATTTCTATCCATGCGCCGACAATTTTACTTTACAAATAAAAAGAACTGATGAATTATTAAGTTAATAAAACACAGCCAGTAAATTAAAACGTACATGTTTACTTTATATTATATTGTATCGACAAGAATACATACAAATTAAAACAATATGGAATTCTTTGAACAAGCGCATGTAGCGAAGGGTGCCGAAACTTTGAAAAAGGAGAAAAAATCTGAGGAGGCCGTAAAGAAACAGCTTAAACAGATGCTGTATGGTTATAAAAGTAGTAATAACGATATAATTAAGAGCTCCATTGATATAAAAATTGACTGTGATGAATCGTCATCTGTTAGTGGTTTTTCTGACTTAAATCTTACTGTGTCGAGCGGTGCTGACGACACGACTCGCGCAACTATTGGGTCTCCTGAGGAAATAGATAGCATCTTTGATGACTTGAACATAGGTTCTCCGAGGATACCTGACTTACCTGTAGATAGTGACAATGAGGGAGGCTCTCTCAGCCAAGAATCTCTACCAGAAGATTCGTCTATTTCAGAAGAGATACAACTTGAAGATGTTACTTCTTTGCAAAATGATGAGGATCTTTCTCTAGGAGCCTCTTTGAAGTCATTATCAGATGTAGAAAGCTCACAGGAATTTGATTCTGATGGACTGTTAGCGTCGAAGATTCATGAGAGGTTAAGAAATAAGAATAAAACAAAACCAGTGCCAAAAAGGAAGTTGGAAAAAGTAGAAGAAGAAAATATTGTGCCACAGAAAGTTAAGTCTAGTATTAAGAGTAAGAAAAATAAAGTTCCCAATTCACCACAGATTTTACACCCAAGGCTAATTAAAGAAGATATTTCGACTGCTACTGAATCATTTGATAGAAAAACTATTGCATCACCACCATACATCTCTATTAGTGCTACAGAAATGCCACAAGAGGACTTCGATGCTGTTCTTGGAGAGTATAAACATTCTACAATCAAAAATATTCCATTTGACAATGAAAATTTAATTTTCTCAGAGAATGATTCTAGTTTTTATTCAGCAAACATAATGACTATTGATGAAACTGATATGGAGGAGGAAATAACAGACTTTACTGAAGGAGAGGCAAAATCTACAAATGTAGATCATCATGGTACAAAAGAGGTCATAGGTTCTAGTCAAAATGAAACAATTGAAGACAGCGTTATTAATATCGATGATACTATGCAATCTGAGGTATTAGATGAATTAATAAAAGATCTGGATGACTCAATAAAACTGATTTTCAATGGCAATGTATGTGTCTGTGTAATGAAGCATCCAACAAAATTGTACATACATGGCAAATTTAAAGTCAGAGCTCTCGGTGGAACAGTCGAAATGTTTGGGCACACTATAAGTGAAGAAGTACAAGAAGTGTACGCTCCATATTGTAATTTTGCTCAATGCTTCACAACTATTGAAAAAAATAATACCTATTATGGTTTGTTTAGCAAATTGACAAGTTTAGGGCTGAGTGCAATTGATGCAGAAGATATCGTAACAACACTTGATGAACATGATGGAGTCCTGGTTTTAGAGCCATTGAAAACAGTGAAGATGAATTTTGTAGAGGAACACTTCTCTATTGCTAATCTATTTTCTAAATCGAGTAGGAATTTGGATTACTGCCATATGAAAGCATTTGAAAGATTGGGTTGTATAATATATTTAAATGAACCACGAAAAATGTTTCGTGCGGCCATCAGTTGGCAGGAACTTAATAAATTCTGCTTTAGTAAGTATATATAAATTATATGGGAAAACCTTTCATTCATTTCAGCCACTATATGTATCTCTACTATGGTAAATCTTGCAGTGCAATGACATTCTTTCAATGCAAAATTAGCCCGACCTTACTTTACCTTACCAACAGTTCAAGTGGATTTGTTTCGATAATTGGAGTAAGGTTTGTTTATAACTCAAAAGTTAAGTTTGGTTTAACCCTGCTGTACAGTACTAAAAAGCAGGATTCCATTTTAATACTTATACAATAGGGGCATGAAGCCCCTTGTTAAAACTAAAAAGGGCGATGTTGGAAAGAAAAAATAAAAGTCTGATTTCTTTTGATGGTAAGCTGTTGCTGTGAAACCAAAAGTAATGTTTCTTTTATCAGACTGAACTAATAAAAGACCCAGTCCATCCAATAGTAAATAGTGCCTGCCGCCCATGGGTGCATGTAAGCAATTTCAAATGGAACAGATATTTTATCTGAAATCAATCATAGATGCATTGCTACTCTGAGGACTAAGATGGTTGCCTCTTATATAATTGAGCTGGCAAATACACCGTTCTACCGAAAAGCGAGAACTTCATGCTAGAAATATGTATGGCGGTGGTACGTACCTGGTCGAAAACATCACTGGTTCTAACACCTGGAAAATTCAACTCTATAACCATAAGTGCTTCATCAGAGGTCTAATTTACAATACTGCAAATTTTGCTTTAGTATACCTTACTGAGTTGTCAGTAGAACAAGCCAACATAATACAGAAATAGAAAGGCAGATACATAATGCAAACAGCCATACGAGTACATACTTAATTCTTACCTGGTGCGACTTATAAATGGTGTACTCTGTTCTTGTCATACAGTGCAAGTTGCAGTTAGATAAATGGCATGTCTATATATTTAAAAAAAAAAAAAAAAATTGCACTTTTCAAAAATAAATTATGGACAACTTATTACTATCACAATGCTAGATATGGATCTCCTCTCAGAGGAAGTGGGGTTAACGCCATAGTCAGTAATTGATGCTTCCTGAATAGTATTTAAAATGGTATATTCCATACAACTATGAAATGTGTTTTGAGGAATTCCATGTGTGTTGATGTCTTTACTGTTTTCCTTTACTATTATTGAAGGTGACGATTAACTTTTGAAATATTAGGATTTTGGGACAGGGATGCAAACCACATACCTCTTGATTGAGAGGCCAAGCTTCAACTACTATACTGTCACTGCCTTATGTTTTAAAAAAATTCATTGTCATATAAAAACATATTTGATTTTCTTTGCAGAACCCCAGAGCAGAGGAGTTGTTTGTGGTGGGAAAGGAGTTGGAAAGTCCACCTGTGTCCGTTACCATGTGAACAAGCTTGTATCCCAAGGACCTGTACTTGTAATAGATTTGGATATAGGACAATGCGAGTTCACTGTGGCAGGCAATATCTCGGCAACTGTTGTTACAGAGCCCTTACTAGGCCCTAATTTTACACATTTGAGGAAACCAGTGAGGTACAGTATTAGACTGGCTTATTTTAGGCTGTTTTACATAAACTATTTAGGCGCCAATTGTTAACACATTGGCGGATCCAGGATTTACTTTGTTCGAATTTAAAAAAATTATGGCGAAATAACCAGTTATTATGCGTCACTTGACCAACCATCGTAAATGTGTTCTAAGGTCTCCAGTTATATTTCACAATACTGTTAATTCATTTTAATATGTTACGGGTACTCATGACATGTGGTTTGTAAATTTCTTTTTGCCGATATTTCGACTCAGTTAGATGGACCGTGGTCACGGCGAAACTGCGGTGGCAGGGAGAAACCGTTGACAAGCACTAGTGGAAGATTAATCTATCTACCCTACGTCTAGTTCGTTTGTTTTTTTTTTAGGTTCACTGTTACGACACAAAACACTAACTATAGCCTTACGCCCCGAACTTTGCATTATTTGTTATTTACATTAACTAACCACTGTGCATTTCAAGTTTGCGCTAATTTAAAACCGTCTTCTTTGATTGCGGATTGAGTTGCATAAACCGAAGTCGAAATCGGCAAAAAGAAATTCGAAAAACCACATATACCCGTAACATATTGAAATGTATTAATTCCGCGATAATATTTGTCTTAAATCACATACTGTTCAGCATTCGAGAGCTCTAT
>DWLI01001457.1:0-15520 GCA_018249915.1 Cecropterus dorantes dorantes | reverse complement strand
ATCGATTTACGTACTAGTTTTCTTGTTTCATCTTTTAACCGGTCGTCAATGGCTAGTCGCGCCTCGAATAAACAATCGGTAGCTGGAGAGTATAGATGTTGCCAATTGTTTAGTACCTAGATAGTTTAATGTGTACTGCCTCAATACACTTTAAACGATCTAGGTATCCATAGTTGTACAACAGTGTAAAAAACGCTACGTAAATATATAGATATATATTTTTTACTTCAGCAACAATTTAATTGATCTTATGCGCATTTATATACATCTAAATAGTTTTTTGACTTCGAAGGTTGTACAAGTCTTTGTGGTTCGGCTCCGGAAGCACCAACGCCACACCTATTTCTACCCAATAACAGTAGTCTTAGCAGATATACTCTTCTGAGTCGTTTCACTACTTCTTAGTCTTTAAGGGGAGTAAACGCATCTGTGCCTAACCTCAGGTAAGATTTAATCTAATTTGTGATGTATTACAGATGTCCATATACCATCAGGTATACTGCATGCTCGTTTGCTACTTCCATGTTATGAAAAAAGTTGTGTGTCACATATTAGCATTTTTTTTATTTTGATTATCGCTATATTCTCAACGATTGAACCACTGCGACGCTTTCAGAATACAGTAGGTAATCGGATACCGGCTTTCAACGAAAATTTCTGCTTCTTTATAAAACGTCGTCGTGTTTGCGAAACCATCCATAGTATATTTCACAGTGTATGTATTGGTATTTAGTAAACTTGCCTTTTATAATACAGGGATGAAAATTCTGGTATATCTTAAAACATTAAATTAAAGTTTAAACATGATCTAACATAATTAAGTTTAAAATAGTTCTAATAATAATATTTAGATGAGATGTTCTGAAACTATTGAGGTTTATTCTATCTATAAACTTTGAAGTACGCAAATTTGTATTCGTTTTTTTTAACATGTAAATCCATAACTTTTATGCTTTATGGCACGGTTTTTGACGAATTAGGAGATACTTAACGATTGTCTACTTACTACGCTGGCCTAGTGCACTTTAGTAGACTTTGTCACCTTTGATATCTTTTTATCCAAAACTCTTCGATTACATGCCATTAAATAACGATGTTTTCTTTCGTCGTTAAAGCAAGGTATGAATAATTAATGTCAAAAATTATTTAAACAATCAGAATTTACGTACCTGGGATTCGAACCGTGGACCCCTAGTATTGGAGACCGAATTCACAATCCAAATCTATAGGATACCACTAATACTAGATTACAATGCACTACAGAAATAATACCAAATAATTAAATAAATCTTTTTTTTAATTCTTGAATTAATATCTGTTCTGAAAAAAGACATTTTAAAGAAATATATGATAATGATAATATAAAAATGAGCTTTCAAAATTATAATCCAGGTTTCATATAGAATGTATACTACGAGTCACTTGAAGCACTAAGAATACATACAGATCACGTACTAAATAGACATGACCGTCGCTTTTCATTTATATGGGAATATGGTTATCTCGTAAGTGGTAACATAAAACAAATACTCGCATTATTACTACGTACTAGTAACTAGTATATCCTGGATAAGACAGTTACGTGAATCTTAATTTGAATAATAAAATGCATTTTCATTTTTCCAATTCAATCCAGTTTATACAAACAAGTTTAAGTCTTTTTTTGTCTTTTTTTACACCTTTATCTAACGAAAATCGAAACGATGAAACGTGCTCTCTGAAGCATAGAAACTCGCACGAAATTTAACATCTACAAGTTACCCACCTGATTCTTCATGTGCTCGAGGTTGCTTAATTGTGTAGATCGATTAAATTTATTGAAGCCTCAAGGCGAAATAATTGAAGCGTACATCACGCTTCAATTACACTTGCTATAATGGAATAGAATCCTTTGTACACTTTGACCACAGCAGTTCAATGTTCAAATTTATATCTGTAAAGCTCTCACTCTTGGCGTTCCTTTCATGTTCAGGAGGCGTTCCAAATTGTTGTTAGTAGCAACGCACCTGTGACCTCCGATAGGATCCCGGTCCTATTTGAGGACGCTTATAAATTTCAATACACTTTAAGCAATATTACTTCTCAATTAACATCAAAAGTTCATATTTCGATACTGTTTGGTTTATAAAATAACGATAATGATATTAAATTGAATGATAATATATTGCTGTAATGCATAAATAACCGCACAATTTAAAATTCCTCAAAATTTAAGTTAAAGATACATTTTTATGCAAAAAATATCAAATTATATAATGTATCTAAAACTTATTTTAATGTCACTTTTTTGATTAAGTTAATTTTCTTTTTTTATTTTTACTTTGTTCACGAAAAAGATATAATAAAAACATTGTTTAATTTTTACTTGGCGCTTCTGCAAGTAGCCCGTAGATTCATTATATTTTATAAAAAAAACTTTTCTGTAGAGGTTCCATTGTCTATGGTACAGTAGTTTTTCTCATTATGTTGCTTCCATATAATGCTAAATCCACTTTAAAAACGTACTTGACACACAAAACTCATAAGTTACATCACAATGATATAAAATAACGTTAAATGTTGCTGTGAACATTTAAATAAATGCATGTTGCTTTGACGTTACATTTAATTGAGTTTAAACTCTGAACTGTAATGCATTTGCGCATTCACGTCACATTGATTGTGTCAGCACTGCATAATTCACGCGAACAACCAAGCAAATTCACTGAAAGCTTATTATATCCTCACATTTGACAAATCCATTTAGATTTTGTTCGCAGCGCTTGCTCCAGAAGTTCATAACTCGGTTAGTTACAAAATCAAGTTTTGTGGAGTGGATTTATACTTGTACGAGGTAAACGTATGACGGAGTAGTTTTTTGATAACATACATATTATGTTCTCGTGCCGTGAAAAAGAATGCAACCTGCTTAATTAAATAATTTATTTAGTTTGAGCGAAGGGCTACTGGAGAGAGTTTCCTATTTATTACAGCATCGTCTCGTTCCGATAATTTGCTATACGCAAGTAATACGTTGGTTTCAATTAATACCGTCAAGATCTTACAATCAGCGGAATAACGTAAATTTATAACGCTTAAACTTTTAGCATTTTAAAAGGTTAAATAGAAGTAGTAAACAGCATACAGTACAATGATATCAAGTTACTTCCATCCACTGAAATTTATTATCAACTCCGTACAACCAGCTATCTATAAATGGCCTATAAATTTTAGTTGATATTCCTGAGGACCGAAATAGAGCGACTTGAAAGAAGTGAATGTGTCACACCACATCCTACAAGCAAGAAAACTGCACCGATACACTACTGCTTTTAGGTAGTAATCAGAACACAATTATCCATCTTAAAGCGAGCACTTTAACCCTTCAGGAGTCGCAAGGTATTTGTGAAGTGAGCAATGTTTTGTCAAGTGTTCATTAACTGCATGCAACGAATTCCATTGCTACTTTCATACCATCTTTATAGGTGTATAAAGACGGTATTAAATTAACGAAGCTAACCTAAATAGTCATTTTATTTGATAATAATCAAATATGCATATATATACTTTTGACTTATCATCACAGAACCAAGATTATAAAAGTTAGAACAAGAAAATGTTGACAATAGGATAATTTTATAAAGCTACCTTAAACAGGAATTGAATATTTGTATTATAATCTGCACGTACGAACTCGCGGTCGACACCTAGTTATTCTATAAATTTGAAGCAAAAATCAAACAATGTTGAACATAGTTCTAACGCATCTGATTTTATAAGTTCCATACGCATGTAGATGCTGATGACGCCGTCACCTAAATAACAAGTAGTCGTGAATATCACGTTGTGGGCCAAGTGCGCTCGTTACGGGCCACATTCACATGTGCTTGTTTGAAGCGCGCTTGATTACGTTACGGTATGTCACGGCAATTTATTGCGATTATATTACAAGAATTTATTCAAAGAAATTCTGCCTTAATAAATTTCACGCTGAAGTGATTGTAATTTTATGTCACTACTTATATTTTTCTAGCTCGGGGAAGCAAACTATATTAAAATAAAAACTCAATTATATTAGATTCAGTTTATGATTTTTTTTTAGGCATAGCGTTAAAATTAAAAAAAACTTGGTAAGCGATATCTCTATTAAAGGCACAAGTAGCAACAGGTATTAATTAATTTATTACTTTAGTTGTAATTTATTTATACTTTTAGTTATGGTTGTTGGATATATCCATACTGAGAGGATTGTACAAAATCTGTAATTATTCATGGCAACCGTCTTGGATTTGAATTATTTTTCACGGTTCATTGTATTGAACAAATATCCGAGTATATATTTCCCTTTATTGACATCCATATTGGGTGGGTTATACAAAAATATATAACCCGCTATTATATTCCGGCAGCTATTTTAAATTAACAACAATCTTGTATATTTATAATTTTGTCGCCATCAGAATTCAAGATGTATTCTAATTTTCAGCTCAATCGGGATTCTGTACAGTGGGTTAAATGCAACATACGAGTTTTTACTTAAACATATAATCATATAATATTTACATACAAGCATTGCAAAATAAATGAAAAAAAAAACTTTTAATAATAGCATCAGCAAAATTAAACCTAACATTTTACCTATTATGTTGTTTAATTAATTAGTCGCAAGCTAAATTTGTATAAATGATATATCAATAAAGAGATATTTATAAATAATGGTTGAAAACAAAAGATTTAAAATTAATCGATAAATAGTTAGGTTACTTTAAATTGTTCTACCTATATGTATTTCTCAAAAATATTTAAACTGTTAAAGTTTTCCTCGTCGTTTTCTATTGTCATTGCGCATTTTCACGTTTGTTTCAATGCAAACATTATGCAAATATGCCCATAGACATTTGTAAGCCAAATTATAAAGAACTAGGTCCTCCCAGGTAACTCCCAAGGTCTAAGATGGACGCTCCACGGGACCTAGCAACAAAACCCCTCTATCTAAAACACATCTACTTCACTTTAGAAATATTTATGGTGGTGGTATGTCCCCGGTCAAACTACACCGGTCCACTACACTATATTTTGACGGCCCACGTGGCGGAGCGGTCACCATACTGGTCTAATGCGCAGTGGATTCCGGGTCCGATTCCCGGTTATACAGACATCTGAATGATGAATTTAGGTTTCTGTTTTGAGTCTGGGTGTTTGTGCATTCGTCTTTGTATCATGGCACTCGCGACACAGGAGAAAATCCTAGTGCGGGGCTATGAGGCTCGAAAGTGTGTGCTTACTTTTACATTTTTATATTTCTTTACTGGTTCTGCGACCTGGTTGATACCATTATTTATTAGCTTGAACAAAAACATCGTGTCCAGGAATTCAGTCTACTTGCTATATGGCCACAAAGGCAATAAACATTAATTTGTGATCGTCCTCAAGTAGTTAGGAATAATTTATAGCTAATAAATGCGTTTTCTCACCCTAAGGACTACATCAGAAAATCTCTTGTAAATATTCACAAACTCATTAGGTTTTTTTAATAGTAGTTTTAGTAATGGTTGTAGAAGAATCTTTTTTTAATATGGAAGTAGCAAGGGAGCATGAAATCCACCCAAGTGGTGGTAAGTGATCATTGCCGCCCATGGACATCTGTAATCAACCCCAGATTAGTTCTACCCGCTAACCACAGATGCGTTGCTACGCCTGACGACTAACTTGGAAGGCCTCTGATAAGCTTCGCCTTCCTTACCACAGTTTAGACACAGAACACGGCTGTATACATCACTGCTGTTAATAAGCACAAATAGGTATGGCAGTGGTGCCTCCAAGTTAACCCACAAAGAGCTTTAAACTTTAAAGTATCAGTAATATAGTATTTAAGTATATGTATAGTATTTAAGTATAAGTAAAATAGTTAAGTGAATGAACCGCATGATGAAGTGTCCACCACACTAGTCCTACAATTTCTTCACATGAAGATATCTAAACGACCACTTTAGTTTACCTTTACGGTCTGGGTATTCGTTTAGTGTTCGTTCTGTTTTCATGGAAATAACAAGTCAAGGAATGCTAGTCTGGAATTATGAGTATAAAGGGCGTCATTTGAATTTAAATATGTTTAGGTTAGCACAGTAGCAAACGGGCATGTACCTGAGGTTACGGGTTGAAGGTGCATTACTTTGCCTAAGGACAAAGTTTGAATATGTATGTGTGTAATATGTACTTGTTGAACATATGTCAGACATATGTTGCCACCAGGTTACAGAAGTTCACAAACTATGAAGACATGAGCATTAGAGAGATATCCGTTAACCCATTATTGTGCCACTGCTGGCACGGGCCTTCTCTTAGATTAAGAGAGTTTTAGGCCATAGTCCACCGCGCTAGCCAAGTGCGAATTGGTAGACTTCACACACCTTGAAGAACTTTTTTAAAGAACTCTCGGATGTGAAGGTTTCCTCATGATGTTTTCCCTTCACCGTAAAGTAGTGATAATTAACTTCTAAAGATAAAGAGAGATAATAACTATAAAAATAACATATGAACGTTGGTAAAACTACGGTCCGCTACGGTACTAGTAGTTTCGCCCGAGGAGGTACCACCGTCACACCTGGTCTTGCGTTTCAATGGAAGCGTTTGGGGTATCCAAACACTTCCATAGCTGACTTACGTATGAAGAATATTTCACAAGAACGGCAACGCATCTGTAATGGACGTCTGTTAGATCCCATGTTCTGTATGGAGTTTATAGCAATAGTAGTGGAAATAAGTACACAATATCATAATATTTATTTTTATTTTAAACTTTGAACCAGAGATGCTTTTGTAACTATGTTATCGTTAGTTAGTTCCCACACGTTACCACAATATATCTGAAAAGTTTTACAATTTATGCGATACGCCTTAATACAATAAAATCGAAACTGCGCGGAACTGATATTTATGCAGGCGTGTTATCTTATCCTGAAAGTTAGATAGTATTACTTCCCAACTTAAATCCGAGTTGTGTGCGAAATTCATGCCTTGGAGAAAATAACTTTCGTTCGTTTAAACATACGAGTATATAAGATTTATTGAGCGACAATAGATTGAAAGTTATATTGAAGGTACTGGAACTTCCTCCTGAGGTGTTCCCGGAACACTATGACATGGGGCTCTTCAAGAAAGGTGCAAAAAGAGCTCTCTTTCAAAGCCGGCGATGCATTGGTGACTCCTCTGGTGTTGCAGTTAGGCGCGTTGCTTGGCGTAGCGTTACGGTGACTGTTTTCCATCAGGTAGCCCGCCTGTTTCTAATTTGTACTAATTTTATTATTCACTACCAAATTTGAATACGTGTCAGCTTAGTATTTAAAAAGATCAATTAACTGCCATATTAGCGTTACGTAGTGTATTCTGAACCATGTTTAACTGTGTCTTATTTTATATGAGCTTTTTCCTGCCACTCCGCCCGCATTCACTAAATTTCATCCAAATCTAATCAGTAGTTTTTGCGTGAAACTGTTACAAACACACATACTTTTTCATAAACTTTCGCGTTTATAATATTATTAAGAATTTATTCATCATATCTACTATATCATAATAAGATAGTTTTAAATATAATTCTTGATTACTAAGGAAGAAGCATAACACAAGTAAAAAATCTTTACAGTCCTCTACAGACATCGACAAGACCAAGAAAACATATCTTGATAAAAGATTATCACCCGTTTCATTTGTAGAGCTCTTCTTGAAGCCTTTCAACGTTCGACGCTTTGCTTCTAAGCCACTTTGACACGTATTCAAACGATGGATGGCAATTCTTCGCCGCAGTGAACGTAAGATAAAAGAAGAACTATAGTTTAGTAATCATCGAGGAGAAAAAGCGATGAAACTTTTATATTACATCGTCTATCTATCGATTTATCTCTTTTCCATCTTAAATTATATTTTTATTACTCTAACACTCAACTCTCACTTAACTTACGCATAATGTCAATGTGATAGATGAATATTACCTATAACAATATAAAAACTACCCAGAAGGAATTCCGCAGAGCATACAAATTTTGGGCAACAATAGTAAGGTTAACTTATATAAGTTCTTGTTCTAAATACCAGTTAATTCGTTTATGCTAACAAAGTAGCAAACGGGTGTACACCTGAAGTTTAATATATAATAATAAAATATGTGCATATATGAGGTATATGAGTATGCTGTAGGTTCTATTTGCACCCCATCCTTCTAACTAGAAATGCTACGAATTTGCATTATTATTCAATATACGTTAATAATAACATAAAAAGCAACAACTTCCCAAATACATTTACGAGTACATAAAAAAAAAATCAAGCAGTGATTAAGTACACAGTGCAACGAGACGCCTTCTGTTTGTCAGCCTATGCATCTTTTTTATCTTTTGCATGTGAAAATCTGTCCAAAAAATCCCTACCCACCGTCTACCCACTGTACTGCTCACAAAACAATATTATTATCACAATTCATTTCTCAGTAAGATATTTATAATCATTATAGAAATAAACAATGATAAACCGTAAAATATAATATTGAAGTAGTCAGCCAACGAAACTAACTATTAGTCTCGCTCCCAATATACATTGTGGAATGAATCGCAAAGTAATTGTAACTCCGCCCACAACCGCCGACGAACGCTCGCTCGCTTAAATTAATTGTCAACTGCAAACTTATCGCCGGTCTCCTGCCGTGCCCTACTTCCGTTGCACTTTTGAAAAAACCTTTCATAAGTTATCCTAGTAGCGAGTCTAGACCATATTCTAAATACCTCGAAAAGATTTGTTGGCTATGCAAAAAATACATCCGATAGATTTTACGTGAAATACACGAAGAATGGATAAAATAACTAAATTTTAATCATGATTCCTACATAAACCCTTTATTTAAAGTTTAAAAATATATCACGTCCTAAACTTTATATCACGTACAAAATACTTTGTTCGATTCATATTATTGTTTCATTTTCAGTTTAATGTTCAATAGAATACTTATAGAGACTCTACCTTCCTAGAAAGATTATATTTATTTATTTAACATACAATGGTCATTTTATCAAATGCTGTTTCATTTGATAAAATGACCATTGTATGATGTATGATGTAAGATCAAACTAAAAATGGAAAAGCAAAAGAAATGTATGAATATAAGTTTGCTTTACAAAATATACCAACACTTAACCAACACCTGATTTTACTATAAATATTCAAGATGCCCAGACGACCTACATTCTGATTGTAACTGTCCACAAATAAATAAAGTTTCAAGTGTAATATATCAGAGGGTTATGGTCGACCAGAGAGTCTAGATTTTCGCATCTGGAACTGATGACAACCCGGATTAGGAAACAAATTTGTATATTTAAATCTCTACGCCATGTATGTACGAAATCCTAGTTAAATAAAATATACATGGCCTTGGGTGAATCTACAATGACCTATTGCATTCCAATATGGGGTGGAGCAACTAAAACCAGGTTTCTGGAACTGGAAAGAGCTCAAAGATGCCTAATAAAAATAATGTACTGCAACCCGTACAAATTCCCTACCACAGAACTATTTCAATTATGTAGTCTGCTTTCGGTAAGAAAACTTTACGTATTAGCATCAACATTAACATGTGAACATTGGGTACTAGTGATAATCATATTTTCTTCTTATTAAAAGGATAAAGATAATGTACCAAAATTTTGATAACTGAATCACAAACTTAAAAACAAACCGAAGTAAATCATAATCCTCATTTTTCGCTGCAGTCGATTAAAAATAAGATTGCTTTTACGGTTTATAGAAAACCGATCTTATTTTTAATCGATACTAAAAGTCAAAAGTAACCAACAGTAAATAATTAAATTGCCAAGGGCCCGAAGCGTGCAGCTTTGCTTACTGTTCAAGATATTTTAATCCCGCGTTTAGCCAGAAGCAACTTTAAGAAACAAAATTAAGTTTTGGTCCGTCGTCCCAAGTACTGGGATCACAATTAATCTTCGCGCTTAGTCACGAGTAGTCGCAGCTTTATATTTAAACTTCCTTGGGTTACATACATTACTAAGTACGCCTAAATCTCTCTTGATTAATTACTGAAACACAAAACTCTGCAGCCTACAACAAAACTGTGTTCATAAATTATACATCATAATACTTTTCAAAAAAGTTAGGAACAAACTCAAGACGTATCGGAGTGAAACCTCAATTATTCGCTAAGTTACTTAAAGATTCATGATGAATCCTATAATATTCTTCTTATTCGGCATAATTGTATGTTAAATTTGGGACGAAAAAGATTAAGGATGAAGCGCGGCACTTGACTGAAGTTTTCAAAGAAATGTCCTCGAAACTGTTATAAATATTTATAAGATTCTATATAATGATGCTAAATAATTTGATTTCAGGTATCATTCACTTTAGACGAGTATCGAAAAATGTTATAATTGACTATAATCGCTAATCGAAAATCCAAACGATAAAAAGATTTAGAAAGCAATGTTGGTACGTGTTTAAAAACTTTATTAAGAGGTTTTAGTGAGAAATACTGAAAAAGCACCAAACTTCCTTCATTGCTACAATATAAAAAAAACTACAATAAAAAAGGGGGATGATTGGACCACTTACTAAATCATTTTATTAAATCTAATAAAATGTGATGATTCAAATACCAATCGTACGTTATCAACCCGTCCCATGCATAGTCATATGAAAAGGAAAGGCGCCAAATGGAATAGGATTGATCGCACACATCACCCGGGTCAAACGTTTATTTCCATCGAAATTCAATTCAAGTATTACGAGGTAGCGCCAATTTTCACATTCTCGTCGAATTCGTAAGTAGTGCCCTGCAATCAGGGTACTTTTGCTTTACAGTAGCGACATCTGTGTATAATTTTGAGATCCGACACTCGCGACATCTAGCGAAATCATAACAAAACGCTGTGAACAATGTAGGACTAAAGTAAAGGTTCCCCGTAAGACAGTGTAGTACCGAACACTGATAAGAGAGTACGCAACTGTGTTGATACAACTGTACTCCACTATCATTTTATCTTTAAGGTTTCATGTTGCATTGTACGCAGTGATCTAACGCTCAACAGAGGGTGTTGTTACCTTGGGTAATGTTAAATCAGTCAAAATAAAAGTGTAATATTAGCAAATATATACCGAGGCCATTGTTAACAAGAATTGTAAATTGCTGGCTATAAATTAAAAACAACTTATGATACTAATACACAGTGGGAGATTTTTGCGTAATTATATAGGTACAAGTCTTTTTATGAATGACTTTTGGCTGCCGCAACCTGGCTGCTTCATACTATTACTTGGAAGAAGGTATTATAATCTGTGCGTACATTTATATATAGGCTCATGTAATATAGTATAATATAGTACTAAGATTTGTTATTAACTATTTTGTACTATAAACGCAAGAGAATGACGTTTGAGGCATAATGGCATAATATTTTTCCTGTTTTATTTTATATTTCCTATTAAATTATTCAATTGTAGTTGTTTGTTTATTATTTGAGTATTATAGTAAAACATACATTGTTAATATAAGATGTATATTTAACAAATGGTAACTTACAGGTAATTTTACAAAACTTTAAGTATTTTGATATATTATATGTCAGTGCGCATTAAAATGCAGTAATTATAGTAAATGTAATTTGATAAGTATTTCATTTAAAGTAAAGTTACTATTTGCCCACATAGGATATATTTGCAAATATAATATTACGTTTACTTACAAGAACTATATTGATATTATATGACATTATATTTCATATTGTTTTACAAGAAAAACTTTTCAGTGAGGTACATAAATCTTTACTGATTACCTACCACATTACCACACATACCACATTATGTTTTTTAGGATATATGATGTAATTCCTATTTTAAGTCATTATTATTTTATGATAATACATATTGAATTTATAATTTAACAAGTCTTGGACATTGTACATATATAATGGTAAGTTCTTGAAGGCTTGAAGATTAAAGCTATATGAAAATCAATGAGGTTTGGCAACACGAGAGCTGCTTTATATAACTTAGCAGTTTCAGCGCTTTTGATTCAAATTTGCTCTAATTTTGACACTACATTGAATACATATCTTCCATATACATAGATATTTATTGTCCAAAATGCGGTCACACTTAGTTATGACTATATTATTTTTATACACAAAAGGTCAAACTGTATTCCTTTAATCCATCAAAATTATTACATTATCATACTAATATCATAAAGGCATAAACTACTACTGGTCAGATTTAGCTTAAATTTCGCTCAAAGATAGTTCATGAGCTGGATTAACACATAGAATGTAATTAAAACATGACTGAAGTGGGCGGAGCCGCGGTTTTGATGAATAAAGTTATCAGGTGGTCAAATCACGTATGTACGTTTACTCTAAATAAGTTGAATGTTATTCTAAGTACCCATCAAATTACTCCTGCATTAATTTTCAGCAGCTACCAATTTATTTACTTAAAATATTTTGATATCAATAATAGACTATTAATATAGGTGATCTCCCTTACTATAGCTACGGATACAAATACACGGCATAAAAAACCTCCGCTTATTTAAGTCTAACCTATTTGACATTTTGTTCACATTTAATGGTGATTGCGATCACAAAAAATATTTCAGAGACGTATTAAGGCATAGTTGCATGGCCTTCACTTATCTCATTCTAAGAGGATTCCTGTACCTAGCAGTGAAGCTACAGAGTAATGATTATAAATGTCAATTCTTTTTTTTCCTTTTCAGTTCATACCCCATGTATCGCTGAAAGCGCTTGACGATATCTTTAGTAGGCTGTGACAACAGCGCCATCAGTGATATTCAGGCGTACAGCGGTCTCGGTTGTATGATTACGCTTGTGAACCTCGCATAATGGGATTATTTGGTAGCAGTATTCACTTCCATAACTAGTGCTCTCAGTTACAAGTATAGGTAAGTTTAATATTTGAAATATTTTATAACTTTAATATGATGTATCATATCATATCATTTTCAGAAACAAATCCCAGCAAAGTCGTGAATAATATATTTTTGATCATTTAAGGTATAGAAATACAAATATGTTTAGACGCATTTAGCTACGATTATATCGTTTCTTTTATTTTCAAGTCACGTATAATACAATATTTGAAAAGTACATTTTTTATGGAAGATGCGTTAATATTACTTAAATATCTAGACTTATTCAACCAATTATTTAGAAAAACATTTATTAGTTTTAATTATACACGTACGTAATATAATGCAATTTAGTGTTTACTATAGCAAAATAATTTATATTTACTCAAACAATCAGATGTAGAGAAGCATTTATCATAGACATGTTTGATATTTATACACTACTTACTCGTTATTTACAAAGACCAACAGTTAATACTGTTGAAAAATAGACATTGTCTGACATTTGCTTGTTGATAAAAAGTTCGATGGTCGTTATCCTAAACTCTTCCGTACTGCGCAATTTGTTATCAAATGGGCTTCAATACAATACAAAGGAAATTGTTACAACTGAATAGATATAAAAAAAAGTAGTAAAATAGTAATACAATGAAATTTTCTGACTTATAGGTACCAAGGACGCATAATCTCAAGTACATTAATACCTAGACTCAAAAAACCCTTGATGTCAGTCTAACAGATGATTCAACCCACATCTGTAGGACCAGAAGGCCGCCACTGTCGTAAACAGGTTGAGTGGTGAAAACAAAATGAGGTTTATACTTTAACTTCAGAAACTGTGTCAGTCCTCCATGAATAAGACCTATAAAGAATTGTGAACTCTGCGCATGCGCGGGAACTCTCCATAAACCCTTGAATAAAGATAATTCTTTCCACCAGCCGTAGGATTGTATGGAATTGCGGCTATGAGCTTACATAAGACTCCTCCCATGAACTTAACGAAATTTGTGATGTAAATTTTATTCTTTACCTCTTAATCCTATGATTCAATTGTTTTGATTCTTAACCAAACTCTACTATAGTAGAAAACTTAATTAATAAATCATTTATCATCATTGCAATTTGCGATTTATCTATTTATAAGATATATTATAATGAAATGAAAATAATTCTCAAGGATTGCAACCATTTCATATATAATAATAATGAAATTTAACTGGTGACCACCTAATATTAGATGGACTGCCTGTTAGCTATTAACATTAGATAAAAAACTATATCTTTACGGTAACGATATAATATGTAGAAATACAAGACAACGTAATTTTGGTTAAAATTTTTAAAACATAAATAAAAGTATAACTGTATAAAGATTAATTTCACCCAAAGATCGTATATTATTATCCACTTGCTTATTCCCGCGGCACTGTCCGATTCGGTCACGTTTACCACGGCAATGAGTATCTATGCCAGCACATAGGATACTATGATCTATGGTCTATGGCCTGGAAGTCATAGATTATCTGTATGAAATCTGTCGTAAAATAGTAAAACAAACTCACATACATCCTCACAAACTTACGCATTTATAAGTAATATTAGTAAGATTATAATTGTTGCGTAACCCGTTTTCGCTGTAAGCCATTGGTATATACGAGTATAGTAATATTGTTATTTGTAGACGAGAATAACAGGCAGTCGCTGGCCTTAAGTGAAACCTTTGAAATGAAAATCTACTTACCCTTCTATCTCGCACTTGTAGAATAGATTAAATTTCTTAGGTGTACGAGTATATTCCAATTACGAAACGGATGGAATTTTCAACCAATCGATTTCAATTTTTGAAATACTTTCTATCAAATAAAGAAATAGTGACATGTACATTATTCTGGTATATTACTGATCGGGGATCAAACCCAGAACCCACTGCGTGTCAGACAATATGGTAACTGTTCATGCAAGTCGTAAAAATATTGTATACGATTTTTTGTTGGCATCGGAGAGAATCGTTAAACCTTTGCTCAAGAAAATTCAGTGCATTAAGACTCCGTATAACATTCAATGTAAGGTTATTATAGAATGCAGCAGCCTTAATATTATTAGTAGTTTTTAGTCATTTCGTATTGAAAACTCTGAGTTCAAGATACTTAAAAAATCTTGACTTTATTTAATTCAATTTGCAACAATGCAATTTGAAATTTGGTCAACATATTATCATCCATTGGTATAGCATTGGTATTTTATCAGTGTGATAGGGTTCAGGCCATAATCCACCGGCAAATTGATAGATTTCAAAGCCGTGTAAGGATAATTTAAAAATTACGTAATTAGTATAGAATATAATAAAATCATTTCATTAATTTTGCGTCATACTTAGCCTGCTACTTACTATTTTGAGAGCATTAACTCGAAAACAGAAAACGAGAACTCAGTTCCCTGTTACGGGCTCAGTTTTTGAAATGTCCTTGCGTGAACCGCTACAATCGAATATTGATTTTATGCGATGTATATGCAACACCCACAGCTTGTTTCTATTGTACACACGCTATAAATATTTATAAAGGCTGCTTTAAAACTACAATTTATCCTTCGAGCTTGGAGGATTATATT
>DWLI01001456.1:0-15537 GCA_018249915.1 Cecropterus dorantes dorantes | reverse complement strand
TGTCTGGCCGGGAATCGAACCCGGAACCCACTGCGCGTCAGACCGGTATAGTGACCGCTCCGCCACGCGGGTCGTCATGTTACAACAGATTTTCATCCATTATTAATTCCTAAGAGGGTAACCTCTGAAGAAATAATTGTATCCAAAAGTGTCATGTTTATGTGTTGATGTTGATGATTTATTATTTTGAGCCGGATCATTTGAACCAGTCAAATTAATAATATACTAATTTTCAGTGTTACCTTTTAAATAGTCCAATTTTCAAACTAATTACCAACTCCTATTTGAACCCTTTCGGAATAACTTTATTCCGAAGAAAATGTTTATACTAAGCCACTGTCCACGTCCTGTAAGGAACCCACTCCAAATTTTATAGTTCCAGCTCCAATAGTTAGGGCTCTGCAATTATTGTTCCAGTTGGTAAGTAAGTAATATTTATTGATATGTGCTTTTTGATATCTGCAGGACGAGCGCAGCTTGCTGATTTGTTTAAGATCATTAACATTTTCTATAAATTAAGACTTTGTAGAACTAGTCATATGACGGACGGCGTTATTTCTATATTTAAAAGAAGAGACCTACACACCTGAGAATTGTGTAAAAATACAGCTCAAAGGAGTGTAAAGTCTACAGATCCGCACTCGATGTGTACGATAATACAATGTAAAGTCATTCCTAATCGGTTATTCTGTTTACATATCACGCTAACACACCAAGAGTAATTTAGTGACACGTTCTCCAAAGCTGGTTAAATACAATGTAATACACGGATACTAATGCAAAGCTAATGAGTTTCCGGCTGTTTGAGTTGTATAACAATTTGCGTGGAAGTGGAGTTCTCAACGTGAATTAAGCCGGGACGTTTGTTCCAGTCGTTGCTGACACATGTCTCCCGGGGCACTAAGAGCACTTTGAACAAATTGGGCGTGTTCACGGTGTCGTCGTTCCACGCATTTATTTGCGCCCGGTCGCCGTCTCTGCTGAACAACTTGCTTGCGGGGCGTGGCGCCACTAAGCGCAGGGCGCCTAACCTCTCGCGCTCTAATTCGGGCTCGAGCCGCCGCTCCATGCAGGTAACCTTATTCGTCGACATTTTAGACGAAACATGTACAACGCAACTATTTATGCTATTTTCTTAGTACTTGTTCAGGTACATGAGGTAAAGCATTTTCTGAATAACTTTAAATGTAATTCTTAAGTCGGCGTTGCGTGTAAGTGGTTGTAACAATTTACTTATGTAAAACTTAATTAATGTACGTACCAAAAGTAAAAACAGTATAGTAGCTTGAACACAGAATACATTTTATTCGAAACAATAACTACGTAGGTAAGTACATAAAAGCAATGATGACATGTGAGATCCATGGAATGAATAATTAATTTAAGCCCCAACATGTATCGGAAAATATGGCATGGCATACGAATCATCCATTATCGAGAAAAATTTAATTACAATCGCAAACGTAGCCATTTGCGACCTAAATCAGACTAAATAGATTTTAATGCTTTTATGGGC
Source organism: Cecropterus dorantes dorantes (assembly GCA_018249915.1). Classification (NCBI taxonomy): domain Eukaryota; kingdom Metazoa; phylum Arthropoda; class Insecta; order Lepidoptera; family Hesperiidae; genus Cecropterus; species Cecropterus dorantes. Next base: position 14,021 of record DWLI01001456.1, on the reverse strand, counting down.
AATTTCGCATGTTACGTAACATATCACATCGGGTATAACGAACAAGTGTTGTGATTATGAGCATATTATTTTCCAATACTAAATAGTATAGTGACCTAAAAAGTATTTAATTCATCTGTAAAATTATTCCTATACATAGGCCTTGTTTAATCTGGACTTTAGTCAAGAAACAAAATGTAAAACGTCGAGAACAAAATCGAAATAAATATTTCTCCTTATAAATAATCAGACATTTTAAACGCACATAACATTTATTTCAATTAATCTCATTTCGTACTCATCGTAAAATACCATCAATTAAATGAAGCGCGAAGCTAAATCACACTCGAAATGCTCATCGAGCCTCAGGGGCACTCAGCTTCGGAAATGCCGAAGTGGCGTGTCCTCTAATATTAGAAGAATATACGCCGTCACGAAAAGAGGCTATTAGTCTATTACTCGTTTGTAGCCCTTAGCAGTCTATCCTGTATAGCTTCATTTTTAACAAATTATAATGGAGATCGTTACAGGCAGACCGGAAAACGGTCAAGAGGGAATTACGTTTTAAGTAGAATACAAAAATGAAACTAACATTTTCTGACAATAATCATGATTCGTATTTTTCCTTTTACATTGACGCATAATTAGAGGTGGTTTTATAATAACTTGCTATTGGGGTGTCCAAAGGTCTCAATGCTTTTATTGATTACCATTACGAGGGAAAGGTTAACATTTTACGAGCGGTTCGTAATAAATAACTATCGACCCTTTGACGGGTCGTAAAATTACCTCCCAGCTTCATTCAATAAAAAAATCTGGGTGAAACTAGTTTTCAACGACTTTCTCGAGTATGATTGGATACAAAACTTAAAATAAAACTTGAATAGGTGAAAATCATTTGAGAGAAAAATTTCCTTTACTTACTAAACGAACGCGTATTTTTTGTGTTATATCAACATTAATCAACACAACATAATGAGTTCTTTTATGAGCCTTCTCAATATTGTAAAAGTCTAATGGTTCTATATTCATTGATATCTGTAGAAATATTTTCATTAATAATACCTTTGTTACTCCTGAAATAGATTCCAAATTAAACGCATTCAATATGGTTGCTTATGTAGGTTAGTGCAAGCCACAAATCCATGAGCTCGCCAGGGAATTAATACGATTTAGGTTGAATCGAGGTTAGGCTTGTTGTTATATGCTTGCACAACAAGTATTCGGGTACGTGATCACAATTTCGGTTTACCCAGATGTCCCGTGAAGAGAGCGAGGCCGCCGTTAGAGTTTCGCTCCCCGAAGGCACGACAGCCACGGTCGGTGTTCGTGAAGGCATGTCGGTGGAAGAATTTCTTGCGGCTGCTTGCGCTCGTCGCTCGCTCAATGCTCTCGAGCACTTCGTGCGAGTTAAGAAGCGACGAGACATGGAAGATCATAACTACTTTGTTCCACACCGAAGCGATCTTATTGAAACTTACGTAAGTATTCCTACTGGGATTACAATAGTATCCAGTTCGATAGATGGCCGTTAATGACTTCAAATATAAAAAGTCGGATAAATTTCTACCTAAGCATATTATTTTGGTCTTTTAAAGTTGGAAGAAAATAAAAGAACCCTTAGCCAAGTCTTCTCTATTAATAAGTTAGCGATATTGATACCCACAACGGCTATACCTAGATGTAGAGCCGTTCGAATTACGTCGTTGTTTTAAAAGACAAGCCTTGTAATCTATTTAATGATCCTCTTTTGTATCCGGTGTAGCCCCAGTGGAGTGATTTGTTTTATGAAACCCTCTGAATTGAATTACTTATGAAAAAAAACTCTGCGCCGCTCGGATAATCCAGATAAATACTGCGATGTAAAATATAATTTGGCCGTAAAAAATGTCCTAATTTTAATATTTGAAACTGATTTTTTGTCGTACTTGGCCCTTTGACCTTACAATTCCAATGGATGTGCGGCAAAGTGAGCAGATCTGTGTGTATAAAAAGCGACATGTGACCGGATATTACGTGAGTAGGGTCTGATGGAGTGAGCACTGGTTTTGTAAGCCATAAAGAAACCTTATCAATCAGTCGGCATAATAGTTTTTTGAATAAGTCGTGGGGAAACGAACAAAAGTTTCAGCATGAATATTTTTTCATTCCGTTGACCAACTTTTAAAAGTTTCAATATACCAATAGCATTTTATAGTTTTATTCACATTTATTATATGATTATTTAGTTGCACACTCACGAGGTGGTAGAAGTTTGTGCGAAAATTCTTTACCAAGTGGAGCTGCAGCGGAACACCTTGGAGCAGATGTGGGGCTTCAGTGTAGAGGCTGAACTCATAGAAAATGCTGAGCGTCAGGACGAACTTTGCTGTTACGTCAGCAGGGTTGAGGACAAGAGCGTTGCTATGCAAAACGGTAAGTTTTCATAAAGTAAAGTATCAAATACAATATTAAGTGTACCTGCCAATAGTCACCTGTGAATAACATTATTTAAAATAATGTGTAACGTTGTTGTAATTGGTAAAATATTACTGTCCCTGAAATGATATAAAGCGACCACTAATACAAGATTTCTAATAACATTAATAAGAGATGTTTATATAAGTATTTAATACAAATACTCCGAAAATTTAAGGGGTGTTTGTGGTATCTTAATTAGAAATCATAAAGTTAAGATTTATTTCATTAACACCAGTAATCACCATAGTGCGGATTAATTGTCTCTCGTCATTGTTTTCAAACAAAAAAACTTGAAAATCCCAGTTGCAATTTATTGTTTTTTTTTGCGCCAGGTATAATCAAAGGCGACGAGATAATGGTGATCAACGGAGCGATCGTATCTGACCTAGATATGATGTACTTGGAGAGCGTATTGCAAGAGGAGCTGTCTCTAGTCATGATGATGAGGTGAGCTTTTCAATGAATGAATAAATGAATGAATATATTATTCACAAGTTCATACAATCTAACAATATTAAAAAATAAGTGTGTTAATATGACAAGTACTGAACAACAACAAAATATATGACAATACAATGAAAATATTATGTTAATTATTACAAATAGAATATTCTTGTGGTTGTGGTGACACTCGGCGACTTTTTGCAGCGATTTAGTAACGCGTTTTAGGAACACGCTTATGCAATGCTACCAACTCGCGACTATTTCGGATGACATGGGATAGAGTGGGGAATGACGCGACAGCATTGCGACTGTGTCACGGTTTTTACCCGACTGCGTCAGAAGGAGGGTACTGTTTTTCGAGAGTTATGTATGTATATTTGTTTGTTTGTATGTATGTCCATTTCTTTGACGCGCGCTACAACCCAAATGACTTGATAAATTAAGACGAATGAGATATTATTAAAATCGTCTCAGTTTGGGGACTGACAAAGGGTATATAATTTTTTAAAATGGCGCCTACAAATAGGGAATAAATGGGTGTAAGGGACGACTATTTGTAACAAATGACTATGGGTATCAAATGAAAGCTAGTAAATAAACCATTCTAAAAATGTACATTTTATAATACTTCTCCATGACTATTTTGACGAAAACTCATATAAAGCGTTAAATTAAATATATCATTATAAACAAAACATTGTTTTATGCAGTCGGGTTTTTTGTTTTATTATTTTACAGAAAGTTACTGAATCGTAGCAAAATCGACTTGTGTGACTACGCTTAGGATGTCTATATGCAAGTTATGTTTTTTCTATCCGTTTTCTCATTATCATTTTAATGCAATGCGTTGATCGTCAAGCGATTTAACCGCTGTACATTAATCAACCAGCTTTGTGCGACGCATTCGTTAGCATCGATTCGCATAATTTGCTGCACTAGCAACGAATTCGTTATGAACTGGCCATTAAAAAAACAATCAGAAGCCGAACACTGAACTCTTTTCCGGAAATTATTTTAATACAGTTCAAATAAAGAAAAATCACAGCGATTTTCGTTACTGCAGCAGATCCGAATAATGAGGTTGAGTCAATAAAGATTTAAATTTCCCGATTTTAAAACTGACTTTAAGCGTTAAGATTACGTCTATCAATTTTAATTGAATCTGCCTGAATTTTTTAAGAGTGCAAGCAAACATTTTTGAACACGTTATTAATATGTTCAAATAGTTAAAAAAATAATTTAAATTTTATTTAATATCAAACGATTAGAAGTAATTTGTTATCGCAAAATAGATAACCGACCTTATATCGTTATTCGAAAAATCGAACTACAGAAACTCGGTGCTGTAACATCCGGCGATCAACTGAATTTAAATACAAAGCGCATAAAATCGCAACAACTTGCCCTCGTTCTGAGCGGAGCGGGCTTGATGGCAGGAAGCTCAGCGCGGAACAAATCGGAAGGCGGGCGCGGCGCAGGCGGCGGGGCCTTCATCGCCATTTCCCGCCCTCATACACCTGACCTTTCGACCGCGACAAGTTTACTGAAGCGCTAGCTCCGACCTACATACTCCCTCGCCCTATAGCCCTCGGCCGCCTAGCGCCTCTCTCGCCACACCGGCCATTGTGAGCGCCCGCAATCGAGCCTCTTCACCGCGCCACGATACACCGCCACGCCGCTGCGTGAATTAATGCCCCGCTAAATTCTGATCTCGAAACTAACGCGACATGTTATTGTTGTGACTTTATTGTCTTCGGATAATAACTGCCGCCTCACTCACCCGAACGCGACACATTATTCTTGTAGCCGCGGTAAGTTTGTGGACGTTAGCACTTCCCCTTTTACCCTTTGTGCGCCCGATGCCTTAAATCTTCTCTTACTAACCTTTGACTTGCGTAAACCACTTATCTTTCTTTGAAATGTTTCCTTTATGTCGTTCGAGCGATTCCAGTTTAAGCTCTACCAAACCTCTACCAAACATTATAAACTACTTCCGTAACTTCGCCGGGATAGCTCGACTTTGTCATTGAATATTGAATGATGCGGACGTAGACAATGCCTCCAAGGCATCTTCGTAAAAGCATACTTTAATATTGAATTTTTGTATTCGCAAAAGCTCGATGTTGGTTTTTATTCAGTAAACATTTTTCACTTTATTTTGATGTCAAACATGTGATATTTTCTAGATATATCATTGTGTCATGTAACATATTCAGAATATTTTATAAAAATAGTATAAGAACTTCAATATGGAGTAAAGTATACCCTTATGAGAAAGTGAGGGAGAATATTGCTACGTAAGAACTAAGAAGTGCTATCTACATGCCCCCATGACATGAATAAGTAGGTCTTTTTATTAGCGATAAGGAAGTTTGTGAAGTAAAAAGCGTGTAACCAACACAGACGATAAGTTATTTACATGATTCTCATATTGGCTTTTTCCTCCCTTTATATGAAAGATAGATTAAATATTCTCTCAGTTATATCTACCATACGAGTATATATGCTGCAATAATTAAATATAACTTCACTCTGCCATAACATTATTTTAATAGGAAAACGTAATATAAGTAATTCATTATTTCAACCCTTACAACAACTCTTAATAAAAGCATTATTAAATTACGCGTTTTAATTAATTAGCGATAGTTTAGTCCGTAACAATTTATTTACCGTTCTGAAACTATGATTATAATGCATAAAAGTTTCGGTACCTATTGACTATTGTTGTCTGTATTCCTATTAATTATTTACAATTTACTTTACTGACAAGCTTTGGCATTCTTTAGAAGCTACCTCAAGGCGAAAATATAAAAGGCCATTAGAATCATTAGAACCATCTGATTAATTTTCTTAGAATATTGACATCGTGAGGGGTCTTTGTGATAACAAATCAGAATATTCCAAGGTTAACTGCCTGTGGCAATCGCTTCTACTGATTGTCTTTTGGATTTAGGAACAGATTTTGACGTTTGAAGTTAGGTACTTTCCGTTTGACTTGCAAATGAAAATTATACATATTTTACAGTATTATACAGTCCCGGAACTATTCAACTATGTACGTAGATAGATCGATAGTTTTGTGTGGTTTGAATTCTTACTTTATAAATTTAACCCTTGAGAACAAGTCTCCTGGAAAACCGGAGGGTAAAATCGATACTGACGTACGAATACCCACAATCGAACCAGATTTAATATAACTACGCTGTAGTCCGTTATGTGATAAAACGATACTGTGTCAGATTGATGTAGCAAACGAGATGCACTGTATCATCTGATGGTTAGTGACCACTGCCGCCCATGAATGTCTGTAAGCTACTTCATACAGAACAGGGGTTCTTTCTATCTGAAGTCATTCATAGATGCATTGCTACTCTCAAGGACTAAGTTGATTATCTCATATGAAAATGAGACATCTACACACCCTTCTACTGAACCGCAGGAACAACTTCACGCTAGAAATAGGTATGGCAGGTACCTTATTGGTCTAATTTTACTCGTTTTACCTTCAAAATAATTTACCTTAATAAATAAATAAAAAACATGTTCTTAGGCTGCCAAATCTTTAAAACTTAGAGAAATATGGTTCAACCGAAAAGGTACCAACGCCACACCTATTTCTAACGTGAAGGAGTAAGATGTGATCATGGTAACGCATATGCGATCCACTTGATGTAGAATCTCTGTTTTATATGGAGTTGGTTGATTTTAATGAATATCTTATTAAAAAAAAAAAAAACTAGAAAACTATGTACATGAAATTACCAACCGCAATAAAAATAGATGATGTACCATACTCCAAAGGTTTATTGAGGTAGTTGAATTTAGGTAAGGCAGCCAAACAATGTCGCAAATTTATTCAAAGGCTGGTACTGTAGAGCAGACCTGGGAACATAGTAGGAAATATCGGCATATTTCCCATTACGTCATTCTGCAATATAGTACGAAAGTCAAACATTCCTATTACTGTAGAAATATTTATTGAAAACTACACATATTGATAGATTTTCTCTATATTAAAAATGGACATTGTGAAGAAGTCTGGTTTTTTCACATTACTCAGACAAATAATCTTCAATATAGAAACTGCAATGTTGTCCGAAAATTTATCACTCGCCTTATTAACATTGCCTTATTTTTCCGGAACTTGAATAACATTTTACTAAGAAATTATCAAGCGCAAAATATTTCTGTTAAAAAAATCATGTACTCGTTTCGATGAAAAACATTATAGCGTGTTTATGTCGTGTAATTTCGTGCTTTTTTAAACGAAAAAAAAATTGTATTACGTAAAAAGCGATAATAGAAAACTATTGTAGATAGAGACACACAGCCGCTACAATTATATTTGTCAGCGTATTCCTGTGCATTATGGAATTAAAAGCAATAGTAACGCAGCCGTCATACCGAACTGAATCACGTATTTAGCTGTGGCTCTACGTCATTTGCGAAGCAGCACTATCGGGTACGTTGACCCTTTCCGTAATCGCGTAAGCTCACTCGCGCAGAGTAGATACGTCACAGCGTGACATGCAAATGCAGTACAATACAGGTCATTGCGCGCTGAGCCCTCAGGGTGCCGTGATGCGAGTGGACGCCGATGGTAGAATTTATAATTTATGACTGTACACAGGTCACGGTAATAAATAACATTTTAGTGTCTGATTAAAATCTAATACGTTTGATGTAAAGGCACACGACCTATTTCATGAAATGTGACGTCATTACCTATCAAATCGATTGCGCATTGGTTTGACGATCGGCATCGGTCTTGAAGCGGTAATTGTTATACATAAAGTCACATATATGCTCATTTTTAATAATTAATATTATTTTTAATATTGTTCTGTCAACTATTTCTTTATACGTATCACCGATACCTAATACCAAACCTCATATCAAAACAATTACAGGTACCTTAACGGTGATAAAAGACCAACTTCAAAAACGCTTCCTTTCTAAAATGTTACAGCGCGAACATTAAAAGGAGACGGGTACCACTAATCCAGACAGTATTTCCAAACTTTATCCTTCGACGAATGGTACGGAAAAGTTGTCAGCACTAAGTCGTTTTATAAGCGGCATGTAAAGATAAGTCTTGTACGTTATTCCGGTCGTGAATCGTAAACTTTGCTAGTATCTAAGTAATTTTGACTACGCTCGCGGTAAAGCGGTCAACATACACGTCACGCAATGGGTTTCGGGTTCAATCCCGCCAGATAGACATTTTAATTTTCATTCCTGTTCTGGGTCTTTGTGCATTTTCATGGCATCTAGGACATTGATTAGAAAACGGTATTTTATTTAGCGTTGTATATAGGTCATCGCACAATCCTTTGGGTCTTGGTGATATCCGATCAGACAATGTAGGCAATAACATTTCGACGTAACAATGCTCGGACATACAGATGTCCGACAGAATAATACTAGAGATTACTAAGAGCCGTGATAACTCTAGTATTATTTTGTTTATAGATGCACACTATATGGAGCCATGTGGCACTATTAAAATAACATATGAATGTTACTTTTATAAAGTAATACCACAGAGAAACGTTAATATAGCGCATATTATTGCTACACTTTGCTAATATTATAATTGCGAAATTTTGGGATGATGGCGTGGATGATTGCGTGGATAATTATCTAAAAAAGACACATATTGTCTTTGTTAGATAATTATCCACGCAAAAAGTACTTACAGATTGGACTCGCGTGGAACAGATATTTTGCATACAGATATTTATGACTTAGATTATGCCTAGGATACCTACTCATCAGTGGAGCCGCGATAATAGCTTAGTTTACGATAAATGTCAAAATTAAAAATTTCCTACACGACTTTTTAGCTTTTTTCTATTATTAAACCTTGTATACTGTAATTGTGTATTCTTGCCCAGCTGCAGTATTATAATGGTATGTAAACGATGCTCAACTCTTACCTTGGAATTATAATGGGATACGCTATGACTAAATTTAGCGCGGTTATATCTCTATAGAGCTGGAATATTACTGACTACATATTAAATGAAGCAATACAATTCTGCCCTTGAATGGAAAACCACTTTAATCTCACAGTTTAATTGACCGGTTTCAATTACAACAGTAGTTACAGTAGAGTGCAATGGAGTGGAGTGCAGGGAAGTGATAAGAGTAGTCAGGACGTTAGAGGACGATTCAAAACTCGAAATATATTGATTCAATCATGACAATCTCTCGTATTCATCATGGCAGCATCAAGTTAATGGAACGTTTACTTTGTGACAATCTTTTATATAAATTGCCCTGTTAATTTTAAACCAGTCAACCCCAATCGATTGAACTAATATTTTACACACATAATTTAATATGGCAGACGCCCAAAGATGGCGGACAGATTTTTTTTTCTTTTTACCCCATATCAATGGCATGGAATTATTTTCTGACATTTCAAGACAATTTTCTGATGAGAATACGAACAAGAAAATAGCGTTAGAGAATAGTGTAACATAAATTTATCATTTCGTGGTTTAGGTCATCTCGTACGGAACCACCGGAGCTAAGCGGCGTGATGCGGGCTGCCACGGACGACATCATCGACTCGCTTGTGTGCCCCCCGCCGCCCAGCGAGCCGCCAGTTATCTCCGATGACATGATATCTGGACTCATTGTGCCTGCGCCGGCTTGGAGTGAGTACCAATATTGTTTATATCTTAATATATATAAATTACTTGTTACGTTGTTTGTCCGCTTTAAACTCCTAAACTACTGAACCGATTTCAATCAAATTTTCACACCGTGTGCAGTTTGATTCAACTTAAAAGATAGGCTACTTTAACTTTTAAATTTTTAATGCCCAACGAAGTGGGCACGGGTTTGCTAGTGTTAATATATAATAGTATTGAAGTAGCAAACGTGCATGTAGTCTGGTGGTAAGCGAGTATTCAACCGGAGATAAGATTGGAGTCTTATCTAACGTTGGCAACAAAGTTGTTGGTAATCCTGAGGACTCGTTGGACCTCCTCGGGGTAGTCTATCTTCCTTACAAAACCCTTCAAACTGCAACATAGCAGCTCTTAACACTGATGCTATTAGGTACAAATTAATGGGGCGGTGATGACTTTAACGTAGTTTAGACAAAAAAAGGATTTTACCACCTTCATTACTTAGTTTTTACCCAGATTTATACATATAATCTATATCCAATTGTATGTTATACTTATTAGGTACATTTTTGTTGTTTACATTTGTAAATGAATATTAAACATATTTGCTATAGCCATTATTAAACATATGCCAATGTGTCACTCACGAAAGTAAAAAGGGTGACTTACTGACCTGTGTATTCACTTGAACCTTTTCAGGCTACTCTGAACATTGCTTTGAATTAAATTAAATGTTTTTGACTAAAATCCTATGTCTTTATAATTAATATATTATACGTTATTGAAATATAAATACATTTAAAAATAGGAAAGTTTTCAATTAGCGTACGAAAAAATTAAAATTTCCATTGTTAAGTTAGGCTTCCTTTATTTATTGCAATATTTTAACTGAAATAGCCCTTTAATGTTCCTTAATGTCTTCTGTAGCACAATTTCACGCCTTTTACGGGAACAAGAGGTATATCGAATTATTATTATGATGATAAATTGTTTTATAGAATACTTTGCCGAAAAATAATTAACATTCATTCCGTGCAATTAAGTTGCGTATTAAAGAACAAATACAGCCTTTAATTAACCTCAAGTTCCCTGCAACCCTGAACCAATTACAACGGTAATTATTCTTTTAATCACGCTTGAAACCGGAAGCGTATAAACTGCGCCTTTGTGGCAGGAACAAATGTAATATTAAACTATTTCACACGGTTGCAAGCTAAATAATCGATTTGACGGTGTGCACACCGCAGAGCTGCCGCCCTCATCTCCAACATAATATCCGGCACGCCCTACGTCAAGTGTGCTACATTCGCTATTTTCTCTATGAGCTGTTCTATAGTTTGTACACGACTTGTAATATACGGGAAGGTTCATTTACTTTTTAAAACTTTGAAGAGCGCATTATGTGATACTTGTTTAAACTGCTGAAAATAATACATAAAATCTTCCAAACATTTTTATTTCATTACTTACGACCGTATTTATGACGACCGCGGAAATAGGTTGGTTCATAGTATTTAAGTAAAAAAATCAATTCCATTTTAAATTTTTAAAAGTTTCATTTTTAGTTCATACTACAATAAAATATTTATGAAAAAGCTTGGAGGTATCCTATAAATATAGAAAGGTATTTTATGAAACCAAGAAAGTTTTAACAATCGTGAAAAGATTTCTCAACTGAGAGTATTTTATTTCACAGATCTTTGTTTTACTAGAAGCAGTATTTGCTTATTTATAAATCAAAGAAGGCACATAATTAATACGGAGTTTTCATTTGCCGTCATATCAAAGGCACGTTCTATACATACATATAGTTAAATAACGTAAACGGATTTCTAAATATAATTTGACATTTAAAAACCCTTAATAAGCCTATAAATATAGCAGCGGATTATATTTGAGCCTGAAAAGTTCGCTAGAATTCCATGTTTGCGACATCAACCAAATTATTATTCAACCGTTAATAACACAATATAAACGTTGTTCTTTTTTGTTTTCCCTCTGACGCACGACAACTTCAATCTCGTCGATCGCAATATGTACTTGGCATCGCTTCCAATCTAGCTGAATTTTCATACATTCCCTATATTGTGGCTGTCAGCCAGTAACATAATGTATGTGGAAGATTACACCAAAACCGCTGTGCTTTGCGATAAACGCTTTTTCTCGTTACCTATTCCTCTGCAACACAGGCAAAGAAATAAAAAACAGGGAAGATTGCTGATTTTACATTTTTATAATAAGACTAGTTTGGTTCGTTTTTGAAACCGAGTACTGAAACGTATAAATCTAAATAAGAATCATATCGCATTGAATTAATTCTTCTGTTTGTTCATTATTTATGCCTATCATGATTTCGAGTTAGTCAACCGAATTGCTCTTTGGTCTGTCCGAAGTACGAACGGATATGACATGAGAGCCAATTACGGTATTGAATTGGTTTGACGGTTGACTATAGGTACGCATGGACGTTTGTTTTGCGGGTCAATTTAATGCATATCGTGCCACACTGGGATTGTTTTGTAAGCCACCCGGAATATCCTTTGTAATCCAGTCCAATTTGGGACTACAACTAATGGTTTCTACAGATACTAATATCCATTTCATATACGTTATTAACAAATGTTACTGTGTTTTGTAATTATATTATTTATATGAAGGGTTTTAATATGCATTTGGGTATTAACTTACCTATTGTGAAATGTATATAACCAAGTGATCTCGTTGGGTTTGGAGACAGGTGTCAATTAAATACACTGATCAATTAACATCAAGCGGTATTCCCCGAGCGCTATGACCTGGGACTCTTCAAAAAAGGTGCAAAAATATTTCCTCCTTTGGTGTTGCTAATATCCATAGTCGTCAGTGGGTACTTTCCGTTAAGTAGCTTGCCTTATCGTTAACCTTTATAAAAAACGCAGCCATGCTCCTAGAAAAAAATATAAGGCAACAAAATAGTGGGGCAAGGAAAATATCAAGTTAATAGAAAACTTTACTTCATACTCGTAACAGGTAGTCAGCCAATAAATTGACCCGTGTAAGGCGAGCTCAGGTTGTCACGCGCGCGAAAACCATTAACCTGTCCCGTGACGTGTCTTATAACGACATATAAAATTGTCTTACCTTACTTCATGAAATGAAAAACTGTCATAGTGTAACGAAAATTGTAACTTAGCGAAGAATCTATTCGAAGAGAATATTTCATAATTAACGCTATTCTGGCACCTCGTCCATCACGATTAGCAACTTTATAATTTTTTTGTAAATAAAAAAGCGGAAATGGGGAGATTTTATGCTAACTTGGAAGCAAAGTACTCACTGCGGCCGCCAAATAAAGGTCGCGACCCTTTCCGTAGGCTATTTGCTTGTGCCTGATGTTGACTTACCTCAACCAAAAAACTCATTGTGTCATTTCTTACAACAAAGTGGCCTCGGTATGAATTTGTAACTTCCCGGTTGAGATATCCAATGTTTTGATAAATGCTTCACCTACTCCCATTTAACTATTCTTCTTCAATATTATGGTGCTATTATATATATTTCTGTAATAATTTGATATAAAACCACCGTGAACATATAATATTTATACATATCCATAAAGTCTCCTAAATTACTATGTATCTGAGTTATTTCAATGATTCCTACTTTATGAATTATGTTATACAATTATATTGCGTTCGGATCTGTTCTATTGTGGTAAATAACAAAGAAGTTTAATTAATAAAGTTTCGCTGTTACGCATAATATGTTTCCGTCTATTGAAACGGACATTTACAATACCAATAATGAAATTAAACATCAATTAATACTCGAGCTGCAAATATTAGGGAGGGCCAAATTAAAATCTCTTTTACGCTCGAATATCGCAATAAATATAAATTACACACATACATTATTACAAAACAGTATATATCTGGAGAAGAGTATCTAAAAGTAAATACAAAAGCAACAGTAATAACTACATTACGGTCGAATCAGATATCTACGGTATAATACCACATGAATCGTAATTACTCAATCAGTATGTTATTACAGATATAGCTATATGAATTAGACGTTATCTAGTAAATCAATTGGCTTTCACGTTCGCCATCACAATACCGGAAAATTACCTGTTAAGGCTAATAGAATAGACGGTGTGTTCATGCAGCGAACTAGTAATTAATTTGAAGTAAGTGACTGTTCGTGAAGAAGCAGCAGTGTTAAGGATTTCTGTCCACCATATAGCTCCGAAGTTGATACAAAAATAGGTGTATAGATGTATATCTATACTTCTATACTAATATTATAAAGCATTAGAGTTAGTTTGTTTGAACGGGCTTATCAAAGGAACTACTAGTTCGAATTGAAAAATATTTTTGTGTTGAATAGTAAATTTATCGAGGAAGGCTATAGGCTATATAACATCACGCTATATTTGTTTTTTCCTTATAATATCGGATGAAACCACGGAGTACAGCTAGTCATTGATAATTGAGTGTTTTCTTCAATTAGTGC
>DWLI01001455.1:0-15538 GCA_018249915.1 Cecropterus dorantes dorantes | reverse complement strand
CAAAAAATCATTGTTGCTATTTTTTTTGTCATCAGTACTCGCAAGCTTGCTAGTGACGTCACGTTTGACATTCGTCTAGTTAGCTTGGTCGACTTATACGTTTTTTTTTCTCAAATAACTAGCTGTGATTATCTCAAATTCTTATTTTTTATAGACCAAACGATGCGTCTTTTAATTCCCTTTCGAATGTTATGCATAACTCAAAATCGCCATTCTTCGAGTAACGCGGTGTTAGAACTTAAGCGACGATATGTCACAATCCGTCAAGTCTTATGACAAGAAATGGACATATCATCGCTTAAGTTCTAACACCGCGTAACTGAAAAAATAGCCATTTTGACTTACCCATATCATTCGATAGGCAATTAAAAAACGCATCGTTTGGTCCTAAAAAAATAAGAATTTGGGAGAATCACAACGAGTTATTTGAGAAAAAAAAAACATAGCGTATATGCGACTCAGCCAAATTTGCGCTGAAAACTAGCCGTAAGTCAGTGTTGTTTCATACTAAAAACTGGTGACGAGCTGTGCTCTGGTGAGTTGAAAATAACTTAATGAAACAGTATTTTTGCTCTCCTGGACATTTAGTAATTTTAAGATCCGCGGTGTTAGAACTGAAGTCATGATTATACATATGCTCAAAAAACATAACATTTAACGTAGTCGGGTAATAAAAATGGCATACAATTTGTGGTACAGGAGCGTAATACCGGAGCCGGACAGTATGCAGGCGGACGCCGTGACGCAGCTGGCCGCGCTGCCCACCATCATGAGCGTCAAGGACACCTCCTACAACATCCAGGTTGAGTCGGAGTGCAACAACAGGTTCATACTTATCTTATTATATACTTATTGAAAGGTGGTAAAACGAGTATAGTTCGACCGGGGAGGTACCACAGCCACAGTTATTTCTAACGTGATCCAACGAACCACACCTAATTCACTGAACTGCAGGAACTGCTTCTGTGTTTTGGGAAAAGGGTTTGATGAGGCGACCATTTTAGTTTTTGTATGAAGTTGCTTACATCGTGTGATTAATTGTGTGTTATTGCAGTAATTATTGCGTGACATACATAGAAACTTTCGCCTTTTTCATATTAGTATAAAATATATCATATCTTAACATATTGTAGTAATCTTTTTTAATCTTACTTATGTTATAAAGGCGAAAGTTTGTGAGGATGTATGAATGTTTGTTACTCTTTCCCGCAACTACCGGTCGTATTTCTCTGAAATATGGCACAGAGATGAAGCTGAAGCGGGCGGAGCCGCGGGCATAAGCTAGTTTATTATATAAAGTAGTATTAACTTTTGTATCTTTATCTAATTTTGTATAAAACAATGTTTCTTATCATAGCGTATGCGAGACCGCGTCCGTAGCGTCGGACCTGACGCGTATGTACGTGTCGGACGAGGACGAGAAGGAGTTGTCGACGGCGCTCATCGAGCCGCTCAGCGAGCGGCTGGCCGCGCCGCTCGCCGTCGACACCACGCGCCTGCAGTTCTCGCCGACGTACGACGACCAGCGCCCCATACCGGAATTATATTTTACATGAGATAAAACCGAGTGTACGTGTATGCGTGTGTTACCCGTTCGCGCTGAGTTAGCCGCTGTTGACGTGACGTCATTTGCGGTATCGTTAGCAATAAAACAAGTTAAAAATGGTCATTATGGATACATTTTTAATTACGAATATCGGTGCAATTAAGTAGTTTTTTCCACATATCATTTTATTATGAAACGGTTTTATTTTAATTTTCAAACAACAATTACATTCGTTACCTCAACATCATATTATGAAAATCACTTTCTTTTTTTTTTCACTGTCTTTTCTTTGTTCATGGTTATGACATGGAGAAAAAAGTAATAAATATCGAGAAAACTGAAGAACATTAAGTTACCGCGTGATAATTACAAGCGCGTAAGGCGATGACGTTGCGTACTGAAAAGGCGACTTAGCGGTGCTATAGTTGGTTGAAGGACGGGATGCGCATTTCATGAACCAGTAACTTAGCGCGGACGGGTAGTACCCATGTAAGAAGTTATACTTCTTTAGTGTTATCATTAGTAAACATTGGAGATTTTTATTGAACATTTTTTTTCATAACTTTTTATTGATAACACTAAAGTAAACTCGTCAACTACAACTAAAGACTCTCAACAACAAAGTTAAAAATGGAAATCATTTGACGAAGTCGAGTGAAAAATGTCCTAAACCCTTTTCTTTGCATTAGCCTATTTATGTAATGAGGTTAATATTATATTTTATGCATTTAATCAAATGTTACCTAAGCAAACGACACTACCTGAAAATAAATAAGTTAAGTATAATTTTGTTACAACAAATGAATTATGCGCAAGCAACTTCGTCCCACACTATTAATACGGTCTGTTTTTCCAAACGCGCTTAGAGAAGTATAACTTCGATATTAGTTAAACGTCGTGTGTAATAGTGTTTGTAACGAAAATATTAGGATGTAGTAATGATGTTCGTTCATTGGTTACGGTTAATTTTATCGATGTATGTAGTTTTAAATGAAGATGTTATTTTTAAATTGTGCTAAACACTTTTTGAGACATTTACCAATTAATATTATAATACCAGACGTTTTGCCAGAGACGACTCGAAAGAGTTTAGGAACACTCTTCAGGAAGTTATATTTATGAGATGATGAATTTACCTACTTTATACAAGTGTAACGCCACCACATTAGATATTTTAGAAAAAATATGTCATTTAATGTCTATTAATATATACAGTTGTAATATCTACTGTTTTGTCGATTTACAAACCTCTTCATTCCGCGATATTGCGTCTATTTACAAATACATGTTTCTATATATACAAATAGACTATTGACTGATCATGCAAAACATTATAGAGTTTGGTATAATACCTGTCAATTACAAGTACATAAGTAAATTTTACAAATGATAATATTTAAATATGTCTAAGCCTATCGATTTTATTAAAAACGTTAAGATTCATATTAAAAATAATAAAAAAATATATTTGTGTTACGATAATTTAGATTTTAATTATATGTAGTTGTTCGTAAACATTGCTTTTATTTGTGGTTCTATTTTATGTTAAGAGTTTATATGTTTTCTTTTTTAAATAAATACACGTACAAAAATATGTGTAATAATTTATATAACAATATCATACAGTATACATTTTACACATCTAACAACAAAATAATGCAACATGCATTACCAAAGTAAACAGCTACAAATATACAGTAACATTCTTTTGGAATATAATAACGACATCACAACAAAACGCATTCACCTAATGGATAAATTATCACAGGAACATACTTTCACCAAAATTGCATTTATACACTTAAGAAAAATTGCTTCCATAAAACTGTGATTGACTTACATAACGAAACACTTCGTTGATGTGCAGACAAACATTATATACAAAACATTATAATACATTAAATTGCTAGTAATGGTCGCTTGAACCTTCATTTTGGCCATTAGGGTGGTTTTCGTCGAGGTATTTTTGTATAGCTTGGTCATAACTTCTTGACTCGAAAGAGTTAGGTCCATCATGTCCTCCGTGGCTTCCATGGAAGCTATTGGGCGCCCCATATGATTGTGAAGGAATGCCTTCTGAAGCATATTCGTTTTCAAATGGGGCACTTTGATAGTTTCCATAATTACCTCCTCCGTACGATTCATGTTCAGATGAAGGTTCATACTCCTTTGCATTAGGTGCTTCGTTTTCGTGTACGTCGTAAGAACTACGATCAGATTGATGTCCAATGTCTGAGCTCTGCTCGTGATGAGCTTTTGTTAGAACGGGATGTGGTATTCTTACTATATGCGGCACGGGCACTGGATAAGGTTTCGAAACATGCACAGGATATGGCACTTTTTCAACCACTTTTACGGGATATGGGACAGGAACCTTCACTGCGACGGTTTTAGTGATTTTTATGACTTTGACCGGCGCCTCGGGTGTTATCACATGCTCTCCGAGATCCTGCAGCTCAGTTTCGTAACCCTCCACCGGTATTACGTGGGAGTGATGCGATGCGAGGCAAATACTCGTGCAGCAGAGGATTATTATAAATTTCTGTGAAAGATAAGGGACGTTTTTAATAATTGTAAACTAAAAATAATCAGGAGAGAGACTTAACTATTAAATTGCCCAAAAAAAAACACATGTTAAGAATTTAACACCGCGGAAGATTAAAATCTAAGTAATGTCGTACAAGATTCCATAAACTTTTAAAACCAGAAAGGTAAGGATTGAACAAATATGGAGGAAATACAAATATTGCTTTATTTTTAGAAGGTGATTTATTAATTCGGTATGAATTTAAATTGAAATTAATTAAAAATAATAATTTCGATTAATATAAAAAATCTTTTTATTTTCTTCTATTATAAATGAAAGAAACATTGTTATAATAGAAGTATACAATAGATATAATATCATTACCATTAACAGTCTCGCGAAATGCTTATAAAAGGGCTCGTCCGGAAGCAGAATGAATTTAATATAGTCCGTCATTGCGGTCAGCGGGATGTTTACTATCTTCAAGTTAGTAAAATGACAAATAAATAATTATTACGTACCACAATGATGTGGATCAATAAAAGGAAAACTGCAAGTATTACGTAGATAAACACTGCAGTCAATTCTTCATTTACGTAACAGAATGTAGGTTTCATTTTCGATCTAATTTTAAGCGCTTTAACAAAAAAGTGGTCATTGTGTAAGAAATTACATAACCCGGTTCTTATAGCTTCCTGGTAAGTATCTACGTTATGAGTTCAATATAATAAGAGCAACAAAATAAGTCTATACTAACCAGTGTTCCCATTGTGTTGCAAGTGAGCGTACGTCCAAGTTGTAGTTAAAACTATTCGATTGCAAGTGTATTTGGTGGCTTTTATATGTATGGCACCTTCCATCGCCGGTGAGAGACGCCTTCCGGCCGGACGAACTATTACTTTCTTCAGCGTTCGCTACGATCAGTTCTCCGCAGCTTAGTATCTATAGTGCGCTTTATAGACATTCACTGTTGCACTGTTTTTATAAAGCAGCGCACCGAAAGAGTAGTTGTGCGTTTTTTATGTTACTGACTAACATTTAAGGTAAAATTAATTAGATTCCTTCAATTAATTGCATTGTGAATACAAACAAAATTAATTAATTCTAAAAGTTGATAGTAGGTGCATTACAATAAAATAAATATTACAGTCTTAAAATAAGTTTTAAATTAATTAAAAAGTAAAGTGTCTTAACACTTGAAACAAAGAATTGTGTTTTCCATATGGGAATGGTACTCTGGATCGTCGACCGGTTTAAGGATATGGATACGGATTGACATACTCGTACATATGAGGCAATACATTTCACTGCACTATCAGCTTTACGTAGAACCACTGTTCTATAATTATGAAATTGGTTATAGATATCTATAACCAACAGTAGCCACTTACTATCAGTTAGCTACTTCAATCATAACAAATAGCACTAGCTATTAACAATTTTGAAATTTTAGTAAGTACATACATAGATACAAGATCCGGTTTACCACTATCTATCCATAATTTCAAATCGCAAAACAAATAAACAAAAAAAAAACAGGTATACCAACCAAATACTGATTCGCATTTAACCTAAGAGCAAGCATGGCCTGTTTGCATACACCTTTTGTCAACATACACTTCCTCCGGTAGGTCTGTTACGTCAGATGTGCCCACGACCACGTAGCGAAGAACTTTGCGTCATAAAATGCCTTGGTTAAATAGTACACTTGTTTATTGAATGAAGTAGGTACTTATAGATTAGTGGTATGAACTTCAGCGGGTCACCTCCAAGGTCCTGTAGTCTGGTATTTAAAACTAAGACGGTATAGTATTAAAAAAACTGCCTCTGATTTTTTAGGGTTCCTTACCCAAAGAGTAAAAATGAGATCCTGTTGGTAATACACCGCTGTCCGTCATGAACCGTGATAGCTATATAGTTAAAATTTTCACGGATGATGATGTATGATGCCGCTACAACTATAAATATGTACTAAAAAAAGAATATAAAAAACATTAAAGGGGGAAATTTTTTTTGCTCGATGTTATTAACGGCAACGCTTAAAATATTAACAGAATATTTCGTTACATAATTTAATGGGCTTCCATGCAACAAATAATTACTTTTGCCGTTTTTTATAGACAACTAAGCTGTGCCCTGCGGTCACACCCGCGTTAATTAGAAAACAATACCCAACATAAGTATGTATTTAGATAAGTACCTATATAATACTATAAGGAAAAACCTTATAAAAATGCCAATTGAAATATACATACAAATCAAATTATTTACTTAGATAAATACCTAACCGTCTTCTACTATAAGAAAAACAACGTTATAGAAATACGCAAAACCCATAGAAAAAACATACAAAATCAAAATAGCTAAGCGTGGTATCTCGCAGGTATCGACACAGTCGCCCATGGCCAAGCGCCAACCTGTCTCCCGCCAAAATTACCTAAGTGCCTGTGACAGATAGATATTTATTTGGATAAGGGTTAATAAAATGTTTATTAAAACACATTCGCAAATATCGTATTATTTTAATTTGATTACCCTAAAATAGGTTGTTAGGCAACTTTAAAAACTAGACATATGGTGTCGCGGACTTATTTTTACAACTTTTAAAACAACAATTTCGTAATACATGATTTTTGCGTATCGTTAACCGTTTACGCAGCGTACGTAATAAAAGTTCTCAAAAATATTTTCTCGTTTTTACAATATTTTTCGTTGCTACTCCACTCTTATTCGTCTTGTGTGTTATGTGTGTCATGTTTTATAGCCTATAGCTTTCCTCGATAAATGGACTATTCAATACAAATATTTTTTCTATTCAAACCAGTAGTTCCTGAGATTAACGAGTTCAACCAAACAAATAAACCATGCGGCTTAATGTCGGTCCGGGGTAATAGTTGGCCTGCAGATTTGCACGTTGTGATGGGCAGGTAAAGTTATCGCTGTTTAGAGCCTATTGCCAAACCTTTTGCCACGTGCAGTCTGTGGGCCAACTATAGACGGGGCACCCTCTACGTGTACAGTACAACAATGTGGTGAGGGCGGTGCTGGGAGAGCCGCGTCATTGCAGCGCATCTGCCATGTTTACGGAGTCTCGAGTGGACGATTTTTATGATGGGTCAGGTAGCGGAGAGCTCCAACGTCCTCCTCAGTACTTTGGCGTGCAAAATTGACAGCTCTTTCTGGGCTTGGGCGCACCATTCCACGCACATGCTCCCTAACAGGCGTCTGTGTAGCTAGGAGTTTTATGTTCATCTTTTTTTATTTTCTTTTATTCTAACATAGGCTAAGTTATTTTTCATACTAATTCGTGAGCTAGTTTGTTTTTTAATTATTTTACTAACACATTTTGTAAGACAATTGTTGTACTAACCGAATCAATGACTCCAGGGTCTGAAATAAAAAAAAAATATATAATATGAGTATACAGTATAAATGGTACGGAGCCCCTCGTGCGTGAGTGAGTCGTGAGTCCGACAAGCACTTAGCCGATTTTTGATTATAGACGCGGCTTACATTCCCTAAATAACCGTAGCATAATTTAGCAGTGAAGGTGATATCATGATAAAACTCATACGTCTAAGAGTTAAAACTCTTAATAGTAAGACTTATTTATAAAAAAGTTACATAAATCTTATGAACTTTACTGGTTTGCATTTAACTGTCTGTTCTGAAGGAATACCCTTGCAGAGGCGTACCTACCGCTGTATCAGCCGTATCGATAATGCGGGGCCCCCGGTCTACAGAGGCACCTAACGTGTGTACGGAAAGCTTAATAAAATGATGTCCATAGTCCATGTCCTACTGTGAAAGAGGGTAAGTTTCTAGGAGGAAGTGTTAACTTATAGGCAATAAAGATTGTTTTTATTGGAATACAAAGATTTTGGTTCCTTTTGTGAGAAATCTTTACCCTTTATTTGGGTCCCCCAACTAATTTTCATAAAGGGCTCTTCCAGGGCACGCTACGCCACAGTACCCTTGTCTAGTATAGAAAAATTCTACCAATAATGCAATCTAAATACACATGTTGATTCAATAATTTTATGTATACCTACCGTATATTATTACGATAACCCTTTGTTACCATATACTATTAAATTACTACTACTAAAGAAAACAAATTTTCAAATTTAGGTGTTTTCTTTAGTTCTCGGTCCACCTCCATGCGACCAATATGCGACCATGTTAGACCTCGGGAGCAGCAATGCATCTGTGATCGACTATAGATAGAACTCCAGTTTCATATGAAGTTGTTTACAGATGTCAATGGGCAACAGTAATCATTTACCATCAGGTAAACTACTTGCAATGCAATCTGAGAAAAAAAACATGTTAAGGTGAATGCAAGTGGTTGTATAATGCTTTTACACTGTATAATTTCAGTCTTGTGACCGCATTATTACAACACATACATAATTTGTTTATTAAGAGCGATGACCGCAAAAATTGTATGATGTCATCTTTTGGATAAACATAAATTAAGAAGGTATCCTTTAAACATAGATAACGCAAAATTCAGTTTAATGAGCACTACGGCTACAGTAGATATGTCATCATGGTTATAAGTTGAAATAAATAGATGATACGTGACTTGGTGTGAGACCAAATGTAGCTACAGGCAGTGCCGGCTCTACCATAGGACGCACGCGCACGGAGCGGCTGCTCCAGACGCCAGAAGCCCAGAAGGTTATGTTTGCTTGTTTTTAAGAGAGCCAAAATTTGTTTTTGGAAAATCGTTGAGAATCAACTTGTGCCTCCGGGCGGCAGACTTAGGGAGCGGCAAAATATTAAGATTCGGTTTCCATTATTTTTGGTCGTCAAATTGTAGAGGCCCAAGTCAAGATAATTTAAATATCGATTTCGATTTAGATTTGCGCTTTAAAATCGTGTCTTTGCATGCACTATTAATCTAGCATAATTATACCGAGACCAAACACTAAATACGCTGTAAACTGAAAAAGCTTAGGAGTCACTGCTTTTATCAATTTTTAAATTTTAAAAAGTACGCGTAAACTAAACACTGACTTGTCACAGCGATTGATCTTAAAACTTTTATAGGTAGTATGAACCAACCACACTACTAAACTAATACACCACTTTTTAGACCCACCGTAACACATCTGTCGGGGGCGCGTCCTCATAATTAGCCTAGGGCGGTCAGAACTCTTGATTAGTCGCTGGGTATATCTAAACAAAGCTCATTAGTAAGTACCTCGTCCACATGATTGTCAACGCCATCTTTAATCATCCCCATATGCAAATGTAAATGTTCTACTTTGGCATTTGCAATTTTAGGCATCTGTGTACCCTAGTGGAATCGCTATTTACATAAAAGTTAATTTATGAAGTTATTATTTCATAGAATTTAAAATATTTATTCTTAGTTAAAATAATAAAGTAGTACTGATACTTTTATTGCTTTATTATTTTGACTTGTAAGTGAAATGATACTCATTCTTTTTGTACCTACAAGTCTCTCAAAACATTACTGAGCCCCGAAGAGAGGAACATAATTTGCTTGAGTAGGTATTAAATTTAATTCTTCTATTTAATTGACTTTTATATATATAAATTGCGCGGATCTAGTTGTATTATATTAATATTTATAGTAATAACATAAAATTATAGAAAGCTTATAGCCTACAGTGATTTTCAATCTTAGTTAGAACAAGATTAGTCATTTTAATGTGATTTCAATAACAATTTTTAATTTTATCGATAACATTAGTTTTGCATACAAGACATGTTTATAAACCTTGGTTTACGAAAAGTGGTAAAAGTAAAATAAATGTAGGTTCTAATTTAAACCTACATTTATTTTACTGCCATATAAATTGCGATTGTTAAATATATAAAAAAAAAACTAGAGTGTGAATAAAATTATTTATTGGCAATTATATTAATTGGAAATGTATATTTAAACCTTCATTCTGTCCGAGAGTACTCTCACAATAGAACCAGAGCCTCCAATATTATACGCTTTTTCGTGCCAGAGCAGGAGATGTCCACTAGAACCTTCAGATGGGTATTCAAAGCCTCTATAAATATATTTCATCAGTACATCAATATCATCTCTTGATAAAGTTCCCACTACTTCCTCTATTTGTGCAGACTTAATTGCCAAAAGTACCTTAAGCGTGAGGGCCAAGGCGCTGTCCTGATAACAAAATGCACAATAATTATTTCATCAATAAATTTACAGTCCTTACTGTAATTTTCTTAAATAGAATTCTGATGGGTGATCTTGTTAAGTATAATGAGATATGAAGAACACCAACAATATGTTTATTGTGTAGTAGCAGGTGCAAACAAGTATACAGCATATTGATGTAGCATGAGCATCGTTAGTGAACATCAATAATCAACTCCAAAAAAGGCAGGAATACTTCCTGAAGTTTATCTTTGACGAGTGATAGCCAGTCACTATGAACTAAACTGGACACACAATATTAGTAGCACTGTCTTAGTACATACTCCTAACCAGTAATATAAAGTATACTCAGTAATTGTTCTACTAGTCAAGTACTACAGCCACACCTATTTCTGGCATAAGTAGTTCTTGCGTTTCGATAGAAGGGTGTGGTTCACTGGCTCACTTATACAAAATATGACCTTTGCGCTCAAGGGTATTAATGCATCTGTGATAGACTTCAGCTAGAAACCGTGTTTCATATGTAGTTGCTTACAGATATCCACGGACAGTAACCACTAACCATTACGTGATTTAAAAGAAATGTAATTTCTATGAGGTTAATATAGGGACCTAAAAATTTTACTTTTCTTATATATTTATGTACTTACTTTTATTTGTTGATCTGTTGTTCCCAGTGGTGCATTACTCAAAACAAGTTTGAGAGCTTCAACATATCTTCCTGTATATTCTATGTTATGGAAACATATAAGTAACATATTTGGAACATGTTATTATATTAATTATTGAAATGAATAATATTGTATAAAGCTGTCATTATTCATGTAGCCTTAAAGGGATTTACCCTTACATCAATAGTTCCTAATTAGTTTTATCAGTAAAACAATTGAAGTAATGAAATTCTATATAACTGAAATTCATATTAATCCATACTAATATTGTAAATCTAGGGTATTTTTGACTGTTGATTTTTTACTCACAAACTGAATTTTATAGTTACTACTATTAGCTCTCGCATATCTTTATATTTTAGTAGAGATTGCATGTAGGGATAGTTCACTCGGTGAAACTGTGGACTGGTGGAATAAAAATCAAAATTATCAAAAATGAAGTGATGATTCATACTATGGCTACTTACACGTTAAAACCTTAGCGGAAATGTAACATTCAAAAATTAAATTTATAAACTGATTTAAAACAATAAATACATTATGTGCGATGATCAAAGATTGAATGATTACTAGATTCTATTGTAAAAGGATATTGGTTTAGTAAAGCACAAACTTCTCCCTCATCAGGTCCGGTGGGTGCCGATTGTTCAGCTTCGTCTTCCTTGAAATTGTCTTCATTATACTGATCTATATCTATTTTACGGAACGCTGAACTTGAAGTATTTTTCGCCATTTGGATTCAGAGAAAGATTATTTTCTAAATTAGGTAGTAAATAGTATTTTTTCTTTTAAATTTTGTTTAGATAAAATATCATCCGTCACGCCAATGCCAAAAGTGACAGTGTGGTGACAAGAGTCAATAATAACTTCATAGTATGTCATTGGCAAAAATATTATAAGACCAAGAAGCCCTCACGCAAAACAAAAAATAAACTAATGGTAGGCTAGGTGGAAAATCGGTTAATCTGAAACTAGGTAAGTGATTAAACAAAAATGCTTCCGGGTAATTTTCTAAAAATCTTCAAACTATGAAACAGTTTCTTTTTTGCAGACAAATAAAATTATGTAGCAAATAAAAAAAAAACTATGGCATAATATCATTGTTTACTGTATTTTTTTTTTACAACTTAATTTAATGGAAGATCAAAATAATATGAGGCGGAAAAACAATAAGTTACGTCTATAAAATGAAGAATAAAGAAGTGTCAATTTTGTCATTTGTCAGATAAATGTCATTATGTCATCATTAGGAAATTAGACATTTTTACTTGTACTGATTGTCAACATATGATCTTTTCAAAGTAATAGTTTTGAATTGTTTTAGTTACATTTGTTGTATTCAAAGATATTATCGTTTTGT
Source organism: Cecropterus dorantes dorantes (assembly GCA_018249915.1). Lineage (NCBI taxonomy): Eukaryota > Metazoa > Arthropoda > Insecta > Lepidoptera > Hesperiidae > Cecropterus > Cecropterus dorantes. Next base: position 3,286 of record DWLI01001455.1, on the reverse strand, counting down.
CGACTCAAAGAAAACAATAGAAAGTGTTCATTTCCTCTGTCTGTAACATTTTATAAAACTCGGTCAGAATGACAATGGGTGATGAACTGCCTGTCACTTCCTTAGTTTTGCCAGTTCTTATACGTCCTGTTTTAACTCAGGTAATTGATGATTTATTTTTATGATCCTTACGACAATTAATTTGATAATCTTAAGAAAAATGTATTATTACAAGATTTCGCTATTTGTACTTAAGTTGATAAAAGTCGTATACTGTTAGCTGTTTTCCAAGCAAAGATGTGTAGTAGGAGTATATTATGAGTAGTTTAAAGGATCCGTATCCATCCTTAGCATCGGGTAAGAAAAAATAAATCTGTGACTAATGATTTTTCCCCATATCAAAGCTATAATTACGCCTATGTTTGAAGTAGATGTTATCAGTTTAATGTAAGTTAAATGTGTCATTCCAATGTTGCTACACAATTTGATACATATTGCTTGTTGTTATTGTCAAACCATTATTGTCATATTGATATGTGACAAGTAATCTGCTCTCTGATTGAGAGAGCTGTATTTCAAAGGCCACCATGCTAGTCAAGTATGACTGGTAATCTTTACCCAACCTTGAGGACTTTTTTAAAGAACTCGTATATTCCTTACATTTTCTTTAATCCTGTAAACTAGTATTAATTAATTTCTACTATGCACGTCTTACAGCTAGAGAAATATGATTTGGGTGCATCCCAAACCTTGCGTGCTGCCCTCACTAAGGCGGAAGCAGCGGTCCCCGGGCTGAACTATGATCTAGTGGCAGGCATTATGCGACGTGCAGATATACCTGTCAACATGAACGAGAGCTTACTGCGTCTTCAAGGGACCCTTACTGAAGCTGAATGTAAATTATTTTAAATTGGGCAACACCTTACTGTACAATTCTTAACAGATGGATATCTGAAGTATTTTTGATTTGCTACGGGACATACAGTAGTCAAATTGTGCAAAATATTTTAATTAAAAGGAACCTATACGTTGACGAGTTAAATAAGCTACATCCATGCAAAATTTCATGTAAATCAGACCAGTGGTTGTTGTGTGAATGAGTAACAAACACATACACCATATCATTTATATATATTAGTATAGATTTGGATTTTTGTTTAGTTTGGTTGTAGTTTCCATTGTGGCATATTGAAATATGTTAAATTCTTTTGAAATCATATGTATTCATATTCATAAAATTTATTGATAGAAAACTATGTAACAGGTGCTGATTTAAGATTGAACCGATCAGAAGAGGCTTTCCAGGAACTGAACAAGAAATCCTCTGCTTTAAAAAAGATCCTGAGCAGAATACCTGATGAAATTACTGATAGAAAAACTTTTCTGGAGACAATCAAGTATGTTGATGCAAAATGAATCATTTTATATTGTGTATTTGAAACTCAAATTGTGATTCCTTATAGAGTACTAAACAATAGTTTAATTGTATTAATTTTTATTGACTAATGCAGAAATAATACTATGAATTACCACTTTTTAGAGAAATTGCTTCAGCTATCAAGAAACTGCTGGATGCAGTGAACGAGGTGTCCACATACACTCCTGGGCCAGGCAAGCAGGCCTTGGAACAGAGGAAAAGAGAATTTGTCAAATATTCGAAGCGATTTTCGAATACTCTTAAGGAGTATTTTAAAGAGGGACAGTAAGTATTGATTGCTATTTTTGATGCTTACAATATATATTTTGTATTTTTAATGTCAATATTTATTATAGTGTACGCACATTTAATATTTTTAACCAAGTAATTAACTAAGTGGGTTCTCATTTAGTTTATATTATAAACATAATTTATGGCTTGCAAAATCTCCATTATATAATGTAACCTCCATTCTTAATACATAAATTCAATGACAAAACATTTCACATTTAACAATATATTTTTAAATTGTTAGTTATATGTTGTTGCTACCCAGATAGATAACTGAATGATGAATTAGGTTTTTGTTCTAAGTCTGGATGTTTGTGTTTTTGTCTTAAGGTGTATTCATGGCATCTATGAGTAGGAAAATTTCTAATGTCTAAGGTTATAAGTATAGAAAACAGAAATTATTTTGTTTTGAATTAGATACCAATTTATTTTTATATTATGGTAAATTACATTCTGTCTACATTATAATGATAAATCTGGTTTCCTGTGTTTTAAGGTTTCATTATGATGTAATAATTACTAATGACATTTTAGCATTATTAATTATCTGCATCATTAAATTAACAATTGAGTTGGCTTTTTTAATTACCTTATGATCATTAAGTTTCATTACATACAACTGTTATGATTGCTATTAACATTTTCTTTGTTTTAGGGCAAATGCAGTGTTTGTGAGTGCACTCTACTTGATCCACCAAACAAACCAAATCCTGTACACTGTTAAAAATAAGTCTGAGTGAATTGCTTTTTATTACTCCGAGTTTATTAAATTGAAAATAAGTATTTGTAAGAGTTAATATACAAGAGCTTTTCATTGTTGTTACATTGCTATTTTGTGGTGATGATTGCGAGAAATATTAAATAATGAATTGTTTTTAAAATCTAGGCACCTTAATTACTATATTGTAACATACAAATTAAAGAGTTTATCGTTCTATGAGTGTATTAAATCCTAGTGTAACTATGAAGTGCATATTTGTAAAATACATTATATGTTATACTAATTTTTTTGTTTATTGTATGTTTAATTCTTTTCATTTATTGATGGATTGTACATTATAGTTGATAAAAATATCATATAATATAGTATTAAAATCTATCCCAATTTAAATTATTTGTTGTGTATGTTTGTTCATTCCTCATATTTTCCATTTGCACACATTTCTTTTACTATTACTCGTGAGTATAATGTTTTTGTGTAAAATATTATCAAAGGAATTTCAGTTGTTTACAAAAATATCAACTTAACAGTTCTAGCCATTTTATTTTGCAAAAACAAGAATTCCAATGTGATACATAAAAATGCAATGTTCATACTCTTTAAATTGAAATTTCTAAATTATGTATTCTCAACTAATTTATATGTATAGTAACATAAATAATTGAGTTATATATATTCTCTCGAACTTAATTAGTAGTAGATGTTCAACAATGTCCCTCACTATTATAATACACTAGTTGTTGTCCGTTACTTCATACAAGCAGACTTGAATTCAAACATTTAATCCCTATTAAAACAAAAGTATTTTTGAAGTGAAACTTCTTTAGAATCGTTGTGATTTCAAACCTGATGCAACGGAAAAAACGACAGGTAAGAGA
>DWLI01001454.1:0-15541 GCA_018249915.1 Cecropterus dorantes dorantes | reverse complement strand
CATGCATTCTAGCTACACTATTATGAGGTATCCTGCACATGAGACCGGATGTTTGTGTACAACGTGATTCTTCGCCGATATATTTTTATAGCACCTACATATCTATTTCGCACACAGTTATTGAATGAATGTAAACATACTAAAATAAAAAAAAATCCTCATAAAAAATATTATATACTATCTTTTAGCCGCAGCTCTGCCCACTTTTGTCATTTGTCCTACCTGTTAATCCAGGCCAGTGTTTCAGCCAACTTTAATAAAAAAATTAAGTAAATCCGTCGGGGGCTGCTATGACTTTGGTTAAAATATTGAGGATATTAAAATACACAGTTTTGATAACTGGTATCCCTTATATCCTTTTGTGGACCATATTTATATTGAAATTTAAAATACTAAAGGCAACCTCCGACGGGTTTTTCTAGATTTTTTATTAAAGTTCATAGGGAATTGAATATATTCTTGCCATTCACATCTACGGGAGCCAAATAGTCGGGGGTTCTTTAAGTATTTTATCATTTTTTAAAGTACATCTTAACCGTCGTGGGTTTTTTCAAAATTTTTAATTTTGCTTTTTAATTTATTTCTCGTATCGCGATGAAATATTCTACAGATCTAGATTGTAATAAGAATACAACAACATAAGCATCTCGTATTATTGGGATATTTTAGGGAACTCCAAAAAACATAAATACTGAGCGTTAATATGAAGAATGAAGTCTTATATTTTTGCAATAGTCAAAGAAGTCAAACCCAAAATATACATAGATTAATCTGTATAATACAACAGACATGTGATGAGGCTGTTAACAGATCTCAAGGTGACCTTGCATCTCAACGAGGAAGACAATTCTAGACCGTATATCGCGTTTCATTGATGCTGACAACAATAAATTACAGGGTATTGTTACAGCGTATTTTACATCTGCCTAAACACATGCATTATACTTTGTAATGACTTGCTGTCAAATAAGTGGCCGTCCATGCATCACGTGATAGCCCTCCCCCCCCAACTTGGTGAGACGGTTAAAGATTACCCCCTTTTCCAAAATCACGTATGTTATTGTTGTTGTTTTTTAGAATATTATCATTAAATACAGATATAGTACCTATCGTCTGATTTTATTGTAAAAAAGTAAGGACCCTGATAAAAACGTCTAGACAGAAAGGTAGCCGGTTGTTTTTGACTGGCTTAAAAATCGTATTAAAGGAGTGCTGTAATCACGCGATAAACATATATTGTAAGTAGATACATCGTCGTCGGACCTTTTTCGCTTTTCGAAAAAGCGAAATGCTTTTTGAGCGAAAAAAAAATACACGTGAGATCTTTTTTTTTTCTCTCTGCCCTTGTGATATTTCGTAATTTTTGCAGACTATAACTATACTATAACTACTAACCCCAAATAACTTTCGTGACCATCCTTATACGTTCTATACCAATGTTATTTGAATGACAACCTAAACGTATATAGAATCGATCTGCAAATGTCTCAATTTCCATATTATCATTCAAGACTAGATTTCAAGTACATATAAAAAATGTCATTTAGTGAGTTCGTTGGCTTAGAGCTTAAAAAACAAATGTCCACTTAAAGTTAAGTAATAAATGATACAAAGAATTTATTTCGTTTTGTGTTAGAGATATACCTACTAGTTATTTTTCATGTGGAGGTTTAGTGTATATTTTGAAGTGAAACTTCTTTAGTCAATAACTACACCGAGTTATTGACTAATTGAGAACTTGTGACAAAAATGCGTTACGAAAGCAGTTGTCAACGCTACCGCTAGATGGCGCTGAACATCTTTCTGAATTACGTTAACGATTTTAATTCGTAGCGGGTATGAGAGCTGAACGATTTTTGAAAAAGCATAAGCCTTGATATCCTTGTGCTCAGAAATTTCCATTCTGTTGTGTGTGAATTGCATACACACACTTTTGTTTGTATATAATCATACCGAAAATGATAGTGTCATTGAAATTAGTCACCGTTGCAAATGGATATTTGCAACACCAGGGAAAACGGATTGCCGGACTCCATTTTTCAATAATCCCATATCACAGCACTTCGGAAATGCCTACTTTATTAGACTGAAAAAGTTATTACGCTTCGTTACACGATAAATAACACTTTTCCTTAACTTTGCCTATCGTCTTCTTGTTTACGATATTTGTATTGGACAGCCGCAAAAACAAGAAATTTATTTGTAAATACCTAACGTCAGTATTTTTGACCCCTTAATTTATTTGTTTGTTATCATGACTACGTCAAGGACAAGGAACAAGTTAGATAAGTATCTATGTGACAGGATTTGGTAACGAAATCAATATATTGTTTACAAATAGGTACGATAATTACTGTCCAAACGTCTTGTTTATCGTGATAAATATAAATTATAAGATTTAAACATTCAAGTTTAAAATTTTACTTGGCTAGTTTTTATCAATTATCTCAATTTCATATATAAATACAGTTGCTAGTGTATAAAGTAAGAAAGAACATTTAATTAGACAAATACAATAAAACATACAGGTTACATATACGTAAAAACTACCAAGTGAAACTTTTAGCTTGAATTATATTCTAAATTAAATAATTGATTTGTATGAGTACATTATCTGTTAAAATTTAACATAGTTAAATTATTAAGTGGACATAAGCGATACAAGAAATTGTATTGTTAAATTATTTAAAAGCTTTATGTATTGTTCTACCTTAAAATTTTAGAGTATTATATGGAACTCGGTACCTATTTAGATATTAATTCTTTTGTAGGCTAAGTAGACAGTAATAAAATTGGCTTTTTTTACTTTTATGTTTTTATAGGATATAATACAATTAATTAAATATTGGTAAGGGCTCATGTAATATTTAATGTAATTAAGATATTTATGGATTCTTTTTTAAATGATGTTTTTGTAAGAAAATATAGAATAACGTTATTAGCTTTAGCATACATATATTATGAATTCTTATTCGGCATGTGTTAACTCTTCACACTCCGATTTTTCTTACAAATACCGACAAAAATGATGCATTTGCTTTTCTACATAAATGAATATGAATTTTAGTACACATTATATCATATAAATGTAATATATGTAATATAAATGAATATATGTATGAAGAAAAATGTAATAAGACTTCATTTGCTGCACTTTATTAAATACTACATAATTCCCGCGACTCTGCCCGCTCCAGTTGCGTGTACCACGTAACACGTAAAGTGTAGTAAATATTCTATGGCTTAATCCAGGTCATAAATTATTATCTGCGCGCCACGTTTCAGCGAAATCCGACCAGAAGTTTTGTGTAGACGAGTATGAAACACACATATTATTTATTATTATATATATTTATTCGCACAAATTTTCACATTTATAATATTAGTAGGATAATACAGAACTTTCCGTTTATTTTTTAAATTGCACCATTGAAGTGTTTTATTACAAGAAATTATGTAAAGCAAACATTTTATTATCATTCACCTGCATTGGAAGCATTTATATATTAAAATGCATATTGATTAAAATGAGGATGTGAATATTTAAATATGGAGTCGTAAAATTTTACGTTTTGTATTTCATTAATTTGATTATCGAGAGGACATTAGTCTTATATTAATAATTGTATAAGGTCACCTCCGTACGACGTCCTACACGTTTTAGCGAGATTATGTAGACATTCTGTCGTAGATAAACAAAATTATGTTAATCATAGACCGATATTAATAATATATCATTTGCAACCAAATCGCAATCATTTTAGAATAGATTTCAGTAATAAGTATTAATAATAATTTCAATAATAAGTGAGTTCATAATTTTACCACCAATATAATTTTTTTCTTAATTCTTTATTGCTTTTAGATTTTAAGAATGCCAACATTAAGGGTTTCTTTATGCCTGGTATCATTAGTGTCGAGTGTTGCTGTATTCTGGTTTGAAGTTTCTGGTAAGAACGACATTCTTATTTGAGGCATTCGAACTTAGTTTCAGGGGTAGTTAACTTATCTATGGTCAACTTTAGGTAAGCCTCCAATCTTATTTGCGATTGCCATCACAGGTATCCATGCAGCAGTGGCTATTTACTGGACGGCATGTTACTTTGCATATGTCAATATGTCTTAAAAATGAATAAAAATTATCATTCAGGTATATATTTAGAAGAACACTGCAAATTGTAGTATTTTAATATAAAATTTAACTGAAAGCAACCAATAGGTACATATTTATACTTAAAAATCGGTTTAATTGCTTGTCATCTTTAAGATTTTTAGATTTATGACGTCATGATATTGCTAAGGAGAATTCGTTAGAAACGGGAAAATAGTGTCTTCAATTCTCAGAAGGATTTCGTAAAAACGTTTTTAAATAAATTCAAAACGTATTGTACATTGACGACATATTTTAGTCTGACTCCTATAAAAATTAGTCATCCAGTATTATGCTCTTGTCTCCTCTTACGTGATTTCTTACGTCACCCCAGATAAGATACAGATTAAAAAAGACAGACCAATAATATCGGTATACAAATCGTAATTGAATATGTAATGCCTTAAGTGTATGCTATAGGACAGACTTGTTTAGGTTGATTTCGGATCATATTCCTGTTTTTAATAATCATAAAATACACTCTAAAGGTGGTAGAACTCTCTGAATTCGACTTCAGAGATAACAACGCACATATTTCTGTCCAATAATAATTACTTTAGTTTGGTTTAACGGAAATCGTTGTTTTGAAGCTTAAGTTTACTGTGGCAAAGAAGATACATTTATGTAGTTTGTTCTCAGTTTGCAACGCATCAGGATTTCAGGTAGAACTGTGTAGTGCTATCTGAGGTTGACTATATGAACCACGAATCTCATGGGCGGCTGTTGTTACTATTCATCAGGTGGACTGGAAGGTCGCTTCTTCAATAATATAAAAAGACACACATGTAATAGCATAAAATATATATAAATCATATAAAGCATTAGTATTAATATTAATTGGTCCATAAATTTATTCCGTACGTTAACGAACTCGTAAAATATTGCTCATGTTTATTACGAACTCGAGATTTTGATGACGTAATCACTATCAAATCAAAATCAATAGACGCAGCGTGGAGCTAAAATAATACGCTAGACAGACCATTAAAATGTTATTGATGAACGTGTCTTCAATAAAGTAGCAACCCGACCCGGCTTTGCACGTGATGTCATTCATGGAACAATATGAAAGAAGGTAAATAAATAATAGTAAATAAATTCACATTTGGTAAGATTTTTTAACAAGTAGATGGTGTTGTTGTGAACTATTTCGAGAACTTTTAAGAGGAAACCCCTTAAAGAATATTGTGCCGTGGTTTTATCCTGTATCATGGGTTTGCCAAGATACATTATTTTTACATTTAACTATCCCTAGAAAAGTTCGCACAGTGCTGGATTTTTTTTTGACTTCTTTCATATTTATCCGGTATTTATAAATGTTCTTTATAAGTCACCATTTCTTATTTATGATTTCTTTTCAGATATAAATAAAAGAGACAATTTGGCGTGAGAGAGGGACTTTGTCATCATACTTGTTTTAGTTATAGTGAGATAAAAACATGTTAAAGAGCACCATTATTCGAAGTTAAAGAAGACACAAAAATGATAAACGAAAATGAAAATAAATAAATAAATGAAATGAGCAACAGTCTGTTCGCGAGGTCACTCAATCTACTAGCCTTACTCATAATCCAGACACTATGATACCCTTAAAATTTTCTTAAGCCTCTATATTCAATAATAAAATCCTAAAGGCTGCTGGACTGATCACAATTCTTACACAAACAACTTATGCATAATTTAGCAGTTTTTATTTAATATTCAACACGTGCTTACTGCATTCAAGTTGAGAGTATGTAGTTTTACGCCAAATTTTACGGACACCAATGCGGTAGGAGAAAATTAAAAATCGATGTTGATGCCGAGAGGTGGTGCATTGCAGTACGAGAGTATCCTGGCAGTGCTTCGTAAACACATCTATTTGGTCGATAACGACTAACTTTCGAAGCATACTTTATTTGTTATCAAAATTTATTGAAAGATAAGAATGTGAAAATGAAAATGAAATTAATTGCCACTTTTTATATTCTTCATATATGTCGCTGCCAAATTTAAGGAAGGACTCCAAACTTTTTTAGTTCGATTACAGATGTCCAAGTGTGGCAGCGACTCCTAATACAAGGTAAATTGAAATAGGAAACAAGCATGCAGTCCGAGTATTGGTTAATGGACGTGGACTTTCGCATAAAACTTAAATTCTACCTAGAGCCAAGCCTGAATTTAGGAAGAGGGGACAAACCGCAGCACCTATTCCGGGTGCTAGCATCAGAGGCCGCCGAATATCTTTGCAAATATTTTAGTGTTTCTAAAATTGTAGGTCCTGGAATCGATTGCGTTTCACTACTGAGGACTAAATGCTCTTTAATTAAGGTTACCTTTACATATTATGTAAGTTAAACGGTTCTATATCTTTCCACCGAAAGTACCAATGATACCTTTCCGTTCGAAATATGTTTGATCTATAGTGGTGAAACCAGATAATACTCAGTAAGGTAAGTTGGGGTAATATCGGATCTGGGGTAAATCCGTTGTCTGAAATTGTAGCCTAATTAGGCCATCTTCATAAAAAAATCGCTGTATCATGCAGTTAGATATTTTTAAGGCGTACAAGGCTTTTTACAAAAATTTGACATTACTACCTGATATTGATACCATTTGCCTTGGTATCAAAAAATGAAAACTAAGCTATGAACCACTCTAGGTTCATACAAGACGGCTATTCAAATCAAACTATAATATTTTTATGGAGACACTGTATCAACCTATGGAATTCTCGGTAAAATTAAATGCTAAAATTAAAATTCTAGCTAAATCAAAGCAAATCCATCTACCTGGAAAATTTATATCATTTAGCCTCAGCAAACTTTTTTGACTTTAAATTTTGTGGTGTTATTATGTTGTTCAGCGAATTATGACTCAACGCCAAATCTCACATATCGCTCACAACCGTCATCGAATAGGCATCGCGAAGATTTGGCTGAAACATTGTTACATCTGTTTATTGAAGAACGTGTTAATAATTCTCGGTCTTAAGACAAAAAGTAATAACACATGAATATTATCAGGCTACCTGAATGGCGAAAGCTTTTACTTTTAGTGCTATAACAAGTTCGGTATGATCAGGCGGGTCAAGGTCGGGCCTTCGCCACAAAAAGTAGTTTGGCGCCCCGAGCACATTCTTAACATAGCACAGAATCGATAAATTGTCTGCACCTAAAATATTATATGACACAAGTTAATTGTGCGATTATGTATATAAAATGAATGTGGTCAAAAACACCTCTAATTTATGATCGTTCGAACGTCCCGCGTCCACAGGTGTCTCGTTTGATTATCATTAAGTTATTTTTGATTTTATTTGACTAGCTTTGCACCGTAGCTTTGCACGCATTAAAATGAGACAAAACTTTAAATTATAAACTTAATTAGAGTTGAGGATTTAATTAAAATACAGAGATGTAACTTCAAAATATGGGCCATAAATATATTTACATCTTTTAAATTCAATAGTTATATCATTATGTTATTATATTTAATGTTATCAAATTTAAAAACAAATTGTGACTTGATATTATTGTGTTAATTAGTATAAGCGGTATCGTACCGTTCTAATTAACAATAAATAAATAAATCAGTTTCATGCTACATCAAACAAAAACATACAGACCGACATTTTTTTTTTTATTTTCATATAACTCAGTCAAAACAAATTTGGTAATTTTTTTTTGCAAATATATGCGATGTAGAAGCACACGCAACTTTCAATTTTATTATATGTATGGATTACGCGAATCTTAAAGTTAATTTAATCAAAATTTATTCTATTGATATCTCCCGATTCTCACGGTTTTCCTTTCACAAAGTCATTTGATACTCTCGTAACAAACCTACTCTCGACTTGTTGGAATTCTTGTGCGTCTTGAACTTCAAAAAGTAATAAGTCAATTCAAATCACGAAAGGATGAAATTTGCATTGAATATGCGTAGGTAAATTATTGCCAAAAATGAGGGCGGCGTCTTACCACCCTTGACCCGCCGCGTTGCGCAACTGGCTCCCGAACTCCGAAGGTGCGCTGCACGCTAGAGATGGGAAAAATCTCAAAATTCAAACTTCAATCAATCAATTTATTCGAATGATTTGATTGAAAAATATATGTTGGCATAAACACCAATCCGGGCTAATTATGTAAGGATAAAATAAAAGAAATAACATTATCACTATATCAAGTGCAATAAAATTGTTATAGATACTAAATTTGTCTTCTTTTATTTTTTATTTGTGGTTTAAATTACATCGTGGTAATTTAGCAGGTGGTTTCAGGTAGATTTAACGATTAAACGGTCAGACATCTAAATTATAAATTGAGATACCTATTCGGGGTTTAAGTGTTTGTATCACATTTAGCTTTACTAGGCCAACAGCCAAGTGAATTTCGGCATTATTCATAGATTTCCTATTGATAAAAGCATAACCATACGCGAATACAATTTTTGTCAGTCGATTTTTTTGACGGGCACCCAATAAAAAAACAAAGAGGAAAAGGTTTTGTTTTGGTTATTTTATAAACTTACATATTATACATATGTGATATACATGTCTTAATAGAATCCTCTACTCAGGAAACCCTATTGAGGATAAGGTCGTTATTTATATCGCCTTGAAGCATAGTATCGAATAAGTTTAATCGAGCAAATTTTTTTCGACCATCACTATTGCGGAGTGGCAAGGTTAGCGTCGGCGAATTGGCCATCTTTATCCTTGCCAAAGTAAACAGTGTTGTCGGTTATTTATTTGCACTTACACATTACTTGTTGTTCAATGTCACTTCATGACTTCTGCCCATGCCTTAAATACACAGTTTACTATTTCGGAAAGTCTATTTATGTTCATACAATATTATACTTTCTATAATAGGTACTTAACGTATCTTAGTCTAAGTTATTTACCTGTGCATATAACTTTTTAACTATTTCTAACGCATACGTCCTTAATTCATTCATTAGAGATTTAATAATGTATTTTTATGATATTCAACATTTTAGGACAATTTTACAAAGTGCGTATGTGGTATAACTTAGACATGAGGTCTTAGGTATAAAATTTTATTTTTTTCCCGCCTGCCCATTTTTTAGGAATTAACCCATTTATCATAAAGATTTATATGTAGATATGCTTCCATGATACTTTCTTATTAGATAAAGTTAAATAATAAATTTAAAATGGGTCTTACGTTATTTTTCACACGTCGCAATTTAGTACAAAGTAAATATAAGTCAAATTAAATATTGAACGTAACTAGTACTTAAGATTCAATCACAATATTTACTTTACAGTACCAATAAATCAAGTACTGTACATAATATAAGTACTTACCGTTTGAAACACGTGCGATGGCTAGAGAACAATCAGGAGAACACGTGTTTATGAACGCGTATTAATGTAACTAATGAAGACACGTCAGTTATGTTGTAAATGATAATAGTCAATTCTTGATTTATCTCAACATTGTTATATTTCAATTTGAACACATGTGAACAATTTTGTTCATGTATGAAATTGTTCTATCTATCTATCAGTCTTTAAAAGTCAACTGGTGGACATTGGCCTCCGCTAATCGGCGCTGCTCCGACCGGTCCTGAGCTTTGTGAATCCAGCGGTTACCCGCCGTCTTCTTTAAGTCATCAGTCCACCTGGTCAGAGGGAAGCGTATACACCTTTTGCCCATACAAAGTTGTTTACACGTGTTCAAATGGAAATAATAAAATGATGCATACCATCGCGATAAAAGTTATCCGAAATAATTAATGGTGTATGGTTTAATATTGCTGTTTCTCTTCTTGTCTTCTCCTCTTTATATTTTTACCATGATTTAAGCAAAACTGGGTGGATGGATGGATGGATGGATCCAGGTTATAGAGCCCTACGTGGCCCGAGTCTGTAAGGACACCTATTTCTATCTTAGCAGTATTAAGCGCAACTTATTTAGGTTTTGAATCATCGAGCAGTTATAGCCTAGTGGTTAAAATTTGGCCTTTCAATCGAGTCGAATCGGCCAATCAATTCGAATCCCAGGCACCACTGATTTTTCTGAAATTATGAGCGTATTAGAAACGAGCAATCACTGCTTTACGGTGAAGAAAAACATCGTGAGGAAACCTCCACACTTGAGAGTTCCCTGAAAAATAAAAGAGTTCTCAAAGGTGCGTGAAGTCTACCAATTCACACTTGGCCCGCACGGTGGACTATGGCCTAAAACTCTCTTATACTGAGAGAAGACACGTGCCCAGCAGTGGGACGATATTGGGTTGAACATAATGATATAGGTTTTGAATAAATAGTAAGAAAGAGGAACTCATAAGAGGCCTTCCATCTTAGCCCTGAGGAGTAGTAAAACATCAATGGCCGATCTCAGGTAGGAATCCTATTCTATCTGAAGTTATCGCTAATATATAATCGTCCTTGGGGGACCCTCCCCACTTACCATCTGATGGGCTGAATGCTCGTTTGTAACTTGTATAATAAAAATTATTTATATCCAGCGAACATTCGGTAACGTCTACTTAATTCATTAGGGAACTGGCCTCAAAAATATTTCAGTGTTCGTCATTATCTAACTACAAATCAACAAGAAAGACAAACAACAGCGTATTACGTCACACGTTATCAATGTATGCGTACTTGTTTTTATACTGTCTATGGTCACTCGCACAATCTATAGTTATCTACTCATCTTTCGAGGTTATAATCAAAATACAATATTATTGCGTAACGTGTGTAGTTCCGCATTGCTGCAGTTGTTTTAAACATATGCCGGGTTCAAACAACGACCGTGAACGCCTTAAAAACATGTGTAAATGATAATTAATATGCTTTTCGTTAATATATCACATGCCCTTGTAAACTTTGACTAAGTGTTCCTTGTTTTTGTGAAGATTTGATTTTTTGGTACATTTTAAATAATAAGGGAACTTATCTTAAAAACTGACAATTTACTCAGTCAACTGTCAGCAGCTGTTACCTCAACGCAGATTACAACTTTATGGATCTTTAAGATATTTCACAATAGTTTGAAACAAATTTTAGAAATTCAAGTATTTGAAGGGTATGTGAAGTTATTCTTACCTTAAACTAGGAATATTGTTAAAAATATTAAAACGAATTACCCGACAGCTTACATTTTTTTTTGTTCCTGACGATATATTTCATTTCAGACTTTATATGAGGTTTTATCAAAATAGTCAAGTAAAAGTATTATAATATATATATTTATTGAGTGATCTATTGACTAGCTTTTATTAAATATTTTTGTGATAGTAAAAAGTCGCCCTTCTCTCCCTCTTTTTTTCCTATATTCAGGTGCCAGTTTTTACATTTTAACAAACCTATGTCACTCTCCAAATTGAGACGATTCCAATGATATGTCATCCGTCAAAACCTGTCAAGCCGTTCGAGCTAAAGCGCGTGCCAAAGAAATAGATATACATACAAACAAAAAACATACATACACATACTCCAAAAACATTACCCTCTTTCTGACACAGTCGGGTAATTAATGTAATTCCTATAACATATATTGTCACAAAACATATAGCGTGGTGGTGGCCTTGTAGCACCAAAGTTACCATCACAAAATTCTTTATCCCATAGAAGTCGAAATACTCTAATACTTGTATGATTTTATTTATGAAAATGCTATGGCCCATTTGCATAAGATCAGAGGTTTAAAGCAGTGTCCCAAGTGTTCTCTTGCTCAAACTTATACGTTGATATTTTCCGCTTTCAGTCAAAGGTTACGTCAGATATCATCATAGGAGGCTCGCAATATCAGATAGAACATTCTCTTTGACATTCAGCTTCTACATGTTTAAACGAAATTTGCTTTACAGAAACATGATGCGAAAGCTAAAGATTTCAGTTCACCTTAAGTCGAGTGTATCGGAAAAACATGTACCTACATGAATATTTAATATGATTAGGTGTGCTGTAAAAAATATCTGGTAATTATTTAAATTCAAATGCAAACAGAACAGTACTTATGGCTTGGCTATGGCAGTGCTTTTTCGTTATTTTTGTCATACAATTTTTTTGATGTGCTTAACTGTTATCAATAAAACATCCTCATTTTTTAATAATGATTATGACCACAAGACGAATACTAGTTTTTATATTGAACAACTTATAGGTGACCAAACACTTTTTGTCATTTCAAAAAAGTGTTTGATCACCTATAAATCAATTTACCGATACTGATACTAAACTTTTCTGGCCCAAAACGCAGTTGTCTGGATACGGCAGGAGCCTCTTACCAATAAATGGACTATATAGCAATAATAAAATTGTATAAAAATGAAAAGAATATATATATATATATATATATATAGTTTTGACAATACAATCAACATCAACGGTGAATATTATAATGTATCTAAGAAAAAACTTTGTAAAAAGAAGAAATTCTAAATTTGGAATATTAATGTTGCACAAATAATTATTATTGTATTATAAGTGACATAAAAACGACCATTATGCAAATATTGTCTCCTCATTGTGAAGCGGTCATCGAACACGTGCAAAAAACCAAAAAAACTCGGCATATGCTCTGAAATAATTAACTTAAATAGCACAAATAAGTTACACACCGACCAATATGTATCATTTCTAATAAAAAAAAAAAAAAAAACAAAAACAAATTAAATTATGTTTTTGTTTATTAGTTGTCAATAGTATTTGTCTAGGTATAACTCCAAATAAAGCAAAAAAATAAATTAGCAAAGAAACAAATAAATGATTTTGTGAATGAATCAAAGATCTTACATTTTACACAGCTGTAAATAAAGGAAATGCTATGGAACTTGGCACTCGTTACATCTTAACTCTTTACTTTTTATTGATGACAACGACTATTCTGAACGTGATTTCTACCGAACTTGGCCCGTTTATGACATTTATATTTTTGTTAGGTTATTGTTTATCAAATTAAGAGAATTTCTTGTAAACACTTCTTATAACTAAATTGTGATCTTGATATACGCAAAAATATACGACTAAATTAATATAAAGAATCCGTTTCGGATACTAAAATAATTGCTGTTTACATAAACTTGTTCAAATGCCAATTAAAATGATTAGATTTTTTATATTTGTCTCTATTTTGTGTTTACAAGAAGCCAAGGCAGTAAATCAATAAAAATAGCATGATAAAAACGGCTGAATCGTGTTTGACGAGACTCTCACGCAATAATAGGAGGCATATGAACCTTTACAGATAAACTCCGAAAAATATCATGACAAAGTATTATTTTCTATATCACCATGTTTTATTTTGTAACATTGCTCAATATTCATATCAAAAGAAATGCACGCTTATGCTTGGTAAATTACATTCTGATTAACCCTTTAGTTCTAGGAACATATCAGTTATCTTGTATTATCGTTTCTCAGACGTGCTCCAGTGCTGACACCAATGGAATTATAAGACCGTGCGAATGGCATACAGTTTGCATACCATTGTGTGGACTTTATCAAATTATATACGCATAGATATTTTATAGAACTACAGTTCTATTCTAACCACAATAGGCACCTTGTGAGATAAGGTGCATTATCATTAAAACCGTGGGAAATATTTTACGGTTATACATATTATGTCCATATTAAAAATTAATTAAGCAAATCAAATCATTCATAAGACTCGCATGAAGGCCTAGAGTCTAAGTGCTGTAGAATCGATTTTGGTAATATTTTGTTGTACCCGATTTTGGCATTTTTTTTTTAGATTAAAAAAAATAATAATACTATTAAAATGTTACAAGATACCTGGCAGCGGTCGCTGAGTCGCGGGATCAAAATTAGTATTTTACATTACAATTATTAAAGGCCAACGACTACGGTTTCATTAAATTTATAATTTTGGAATAATGAAGTATAAAAATAAACGACACGACATCGATTCCTATTGATAATAATATATTATAGTGGCGACCGTGAGTAATATTCCTACTACGAATTTAATTATGATAATGTAGCTACGAGAGTGGCTACGCCGACGTAACTACGCTCGTACAAATAATACTATGTATAAATATTTTACGAATAAACACGTGTGATTCTGATGATCAAGCGGTGACCGTGAACTCGATGTCCTCTTTACTGCCGTATATCACTTAGAAATATACCTAACTAGCTTTGTTTACGGCTTCGCTCGTCACAACGAGCTTCAAGTTCGAAGTTCTTGGAATAAATCCCCAAATGGTTGAAATACGATACAAGATCTATCAGTGCCGATTAAAAACTTAAAAAGTGAAACTTATACTGCTGTTATAAGACAGAAATAAGCATGGCGATGGTGTCTCTGGAGTCGAACTACTACTTGCCATCAGGTCTATGTATGTTTATACTCCTCTTTAACTACTTATACTTCTAAAAAAGAGTGTTGCTCAAGTGTCGCCTAAAACTCTATTTAATAACTAGTAGTTGTTTTTTATAAAAATCATATGCGAATATCTAAAACTTATTTATTATTATTTGTATAAACAAATATTGGCTAAACGTCAATATAATATAATATTTAATTCAGTTTAACCGTAAACATACTACGTGAGTTCAGACAGAGTATTTTCGCAATATTTGTTCGTTACAATTTGTTTCTTCATTGCATTATTCGAATGAATATTTATCGTATTATCTCGATAGATGAATATCTTGTAGAACTCGATTACTTGTACATTATCACCGGTCTTGCTTCTCGTCTAGTTGCACTTCCTTATTGTTACGATTGCTTGCCACTCCCAGCATCAGATACTAGATATACATAATGATATTATGCTAGACTTCCAACGTCATGTTAGGAGTTCACGTAATAATATAAACTTTTATATTTTCTTGTATTTTTGTGACATGGAAGTATAATCAAGGATTATTATCAATTTAACTTCAAATCACAACTTTTTTAATCAGTTATAATGTGTAGCAAACGCGCATTCAGTACATCTGATGGTATATGGCTTCTGCCGATCATAGACATCTGTAATTAACCCCGGATAATATAGAAAGTCTTACCTGAGGTTGTCCACAGATGCGTTAATAGTTCTGAGGACTAAATTGGAACGCCACGAATATGCATGTATTCCTTATTTTTTTGTTTTGGACATTGCTGTTATTAGGCAAAAATAGGCGTGGTGGTGCTGCCTCCGGAGTCAAATCACGATGGGTTCTACCACCTTGTGATAAAGTATTTTACTGTTACGAGTTTCCGCCTCTCCTCTGAGGGTTTAAATTAGTGATGTTATGGATATGAAATTTCGGATCTGAAATAATATTATTCCGGTTTCGAATACGGATACGGATATGCAATAATTTAGGATTATCCTTTTGTTTCGTATAGTTTCGGTTACGGATATTATATTTTTAATGAATTTTAAACGTAAAATACAAATAGGTTTTATGCTATT